>CM031575.1:4433522-4463987 GCA_018467065.1 Ephestia elutella
CGACATTTAGTCTTCAAGTCTTATTGGACTGATCAACTTTCATTTCATCGCACCTTCATTCATCATGTGTCTTCCGTTCCGACCTTGAATTTTCCGATGTTTTACGACTTCGACATTTTCCGACTTTGACTTTTTCCGACTTTGACATTAAACGATGTACCGATCCCTACTTAATAAAGAAAGAAAACACCTTCACCTTCTTATGAAGTTAAGAAACTAAATTATGTAAGTACTAAATGAAATTAAATGAATGTCTAAAATTGGAGTGATTTTCATTGACCAAATTTTTTTTTTAAATCGTCGCCAGACTCAAGAAGAGGTGTGAAAAGAATGTGTGATGTTATAACGAGACTTATTTTATTTCAAATCTTCTTTGATCATATTGGCACCTTTTTGTCCAATCATAATGATTGGCACATTGGTGTTCCCACTAGTGATGGTGGGCATGATGCTGCCGTCGACAATCCGAAGCTTCTGGACTCCGAACACCCGTAACCTCGAGTCCACTACGGAACCCATAGCACACGTCCCCACGTAGTGGTAAAAACTAGTTACCAAACATTGCACATGACAGTTCCAGTACTCATTACTATTTGGTTCCAAATCTTCACAACCTGGCGGAGCTAAGAGTTTCGAATTGACACTTTTAAAGAAACTCGTTTCTGCAATACGACTTACATCCTGGTTGTATCTAACGGCATCATACAAATCTGTTTTATTTGAAAATATGCCGAGATCAATTAAAGGATAGTCTTTGGGATTTGAACTGCGCAACAAGATCCTGCCTCTTGATTTTGGATGAGTTACAGTTATGGTTAGAAGAAATACATTTCTACCTTTACTTTCGTTGTAAAATTTCTCGCAAATATCGTCTTTGTATGCGTACGTAAATGTACACAACGTTAATACTGCGTTTGCATCAAGAATAGCACCTATCACTTGGTAGTCAGGATACGATTGAGATTTATTTGTAGCAACGTTGCCGACTAGCCTTGGGTTTTCCACTTCGTGCGGATTTATGGGTTTTGTTGGACCTTCTCTGTCAGTCGGATAAATTTGTATTACTGGCGAATGGTCTAGTAGGTTTTCTCCCACAGGTAGATCAGCTAACACAGGTATTCCTATTTTTTCAAGATGGTTTCTAGGGCCGATACCAGATAGCATTAGAAGTTGTGAAGTGTTTATAGTACCCGCAGATATAATGACCTCTTTCCTTGCTTTAAATATTCTTTTCTCATTATTGTCATTTATAGTCTCTATACCCACAGCGTTTTTATAACGGTCAAATAATATTTTAGATGCCAAAGTATTTTTAAGAAGGAACAAATTCGGGCGTTCTTTTGCTGGTCTTAAAAATGCGTATGCTGTACTTTGACGAACACCGTCGGCAACCGTGAACATTAAATTACTAAATCCTATAGTATTTCTACCATTAGTATCCAAAACGATTTTATAGCCCAACTCTTGAAAGGATTTTAAATATTTATCTGTTATCTTTGAAGATTTCCTAGTAACGCCTATATTGCCATTGGTTCCATGGTAGATTCCAGTAGGAGAGTTAAGGACTACGGGATCATGAAGGTCTTCGTTTTGTTTTATTAAGGGCAGAATATTGTCGTAACTCCATGATTTATCATTTGCTATATCAGCCCAGATGTTATAGTCTTCAGGATTGCCCGTGACGTACATCATAAAATTGAGGCTGCTACAGCCGCCCAACATCTTGCCTCGCGTCATTTCTATAACATTATTTTTGTGACATTTCTGAATATCTTGTTCTATAGATGTGTAGTTCCAATCCCATTTACTGTGCTTGAGGTAAAGATCATATGCAGGAAGCTGAAATAATTATTAAGGTATCTGTAGGTATACGTTCGTGGAGCTTAGACAAAGTCACGATTTAAAATTTACATTTGGATGGAAATAACAAAGCATTCACTTAATAAATTGGTCAACTCAGCGTCATTGGTCAGCGTGTCGGGTCACGCGCTATGTAAACTCCATTTATTCTTACAAGTCCTATCATGTAAACAATCTTCACAGTACTTTTTGTTGAATTTTGTTGAAAATAAATCAAATATTAGTTCAAACCTAAACATTCTAAAGTAAAACATTTATTAACCACGAAAGTAATTTCCTAAAAAGTCTATTTTAATTTATATTGCTGTAAAATCATAAAAAGATATGGTAAGATTACTTACATGATAGGACTGGTAAGAATAAATGGAGTTTAGGGTCCCGAAGGTGGCGTCACTGTACAAATTATAACTAATGTCCATAACCTTACTTAGGTTATGGACATTAGTTATAATTTGTACAGTACCTACCATCATATTTAATGAAAATTGTTCCTACTAATATTTTTCATACAAAAAACGATTTTACACCCTAAATATTATTTTTTCTCAGGATTTATTCTACAGTTTGCTCCGCGTAGTTAATAGATATGTATATCTAAACAAAATGTCAGCTTTCTAGTACTAATAGTTTCAAAGCTAAGCCTGGGAAAGACAGACAGACAAGACGGATATGACGAAACTATAATGGTTCCTTGTTTACTTCGGAACCCTAAAAAACTAAAAAACCCTTTCTCGGATTTTACATTAAAAAAGTATTTGGTTTGTTAAAAGGTTTATTGGGGATTGTGCAACCGCTTAGCAGATTTTGTTGATAATTTGTATTCGGGTTGCAGTAGAATCTGCCTCCTATCCAAGTGACAAGTGCAAGGATCAAGGGTGAAGGTTTTTTTTAAACTTACAACTGATTCCACCGGCGGGTCGTCGCCAGCGTCTATGAGCAAGACAGAGATATCTTCATCTTCCGTCAGCCGGCTCGCGACCACGCTGCCGGCAGACCCGGCACCCACCACTATGTAGTCGAACGTGTCTATATCTGTAATATATGTGACCTGACAAAATTATATAAATTTTCTTATACGCTACGTCCGAATTAGCTGTTGGTCGTTGAGTTTGAAATTCAAACCTGCTCTATGTAACGTGACGCGGAGAGGGGTAACAAATGAAACACCCTGTAGGTTCAAAGATTAACTGAAGCCTTTATTCTTGATGAAACAGAGTTTTTATACATATTGAAAATAAAACACAAGTCGTCATACGATGTGCTATCTAGGTCAAAGTTGGTTATCTAGATCGATTAGTTATTGAACTCAAAGAGATCACATATGAGGGCGTGACGTATACACTACGGTGTCGGTCGCGCGGAAACCACGTGTTGTTTGTTTACAAAAAAGAAAAATTTCAATGATTCTTACAAGGAAGATCTATATTGTGAAGTCATCGAGAGATTATGTACTAGGGTCAATCAACTTTTTCTTGCCCTTGGACAACTGCCCTATGTCCCAGATGATTTATAAAATTCATAAAATGACTAATAAGCAAATGATTATTATTTTCATTTATCTACGAAATATCCATATAAATCAACATATTAGCTTAAAAGGATTTAATCAATTAATTTTTTTACACGACTGACCAAAAAAGGAGTGTTATGTTTTCAGGGTTCATGTATGTATGTATGTATGTATGTAATTTCTTTATTCCACCATAAGTCCTGAACAGCTTAACAGATTTTGATGTGAGAGGTATTGTTAGATTCCTTGCATAAGCCCGAATGACATAGGCTATGTAAGTTGTCAGTCGTGTTTTTATTTTTTAAATAATTAGCTTGTTAGCCTTTTTACAATGGTGGTCCGGGTGACAAATCGATGGTTTCTACGTGTCCCTGAACGGCTTTTATCCATTGGACTCGTTACCACCAGAAGAAAGTCCTCTATGACAATTAATATAGTGCGTTAAACACACAATTAATGTATGAACTTTAAGACAATTAGAATAATTTATTTTTAAAATATTGAATTCTACCTTTTTTTGCATGTTGCTTTTGTCCCACAAAAACGTTATCGCATAGTGCATCCATCGGACAACCACTCGTTAACTCCAAAATAACGAAAATAGCGAAATTAGAAATAGCGAATACAACAAGCAAGTCATGGTGTAAACAATGGTAGAAGTAGCCATTTTGTATTTTCGTTGAGTCGGCTAAACTTCAGCGAAGGAAGAGGGTGGAACACACCCTCTTCTTAAAAATGTTTGCTACTACTGACCACTCAGTAGTAGCAAAAATTTTTAAGAAAGACAGTCGCCATCTTGAGGACTGACGACACTTCGCTTTGGATACAATGGCATTATCGTACCACTAGGATAAGTCTATGCGTACCGACCAACAAATCTAGTTTTGTTGTGGGCAAAGCTCGCGACGCGACGTCGCGACCGATTTTGACGTCAAACACTGGGACGCATGCCGCGACGATGATGTGGTTGGAAATTCACACATTAGATTTTTTTATAGCCACGATAGTGAAGCTAAAATTTTAGATATGATATATCAGTGGGTGCGTGTCCCAGATACCTGTCCGGCTTCCCTTGGCTGGATGGAAGAGACGAGGGTCTTTCCAACGAGGAATTTATAAGTAGGTACCTATTGCTTTCCACACTTAAAAAAAGGTATCTCATAGGTCAGAACCATGGAAGTAATAAGTACCTTTGTACAACTACTTACTACTTCCATGGTCAGTACTTACATATTACATATACATATTTATGGTTATATCTATGGTAAATACTCACGAGTAAGGTGAGCCTGTGGCGGGAACAGATATTCAGTCATGTGTAAGGTGGTCGCCAGGGCCAGGAACACCTCCTGAACGGAGACTACTCTTGACACGTCCGCCACCGCATCCATTTTGCAGTTTTAACGCAATTTACATTTATCTATAGGTAGCAGTTGAATAAACGAATTCTTACTAATATTATAAATGTGAAAGTGTGTTTGTTTATTTATTTGTTTGCCTCTTCACGCTTCATCTACTGAACCAATCTTCCTTAAATTTCGCATACACATAGTTAGAAGTACTGAGAAGGACATAGGGTACCTTTCATCTTGGGAAAAATCACTCTTCCCGTGGGGAAATCACGCGGGCGATGCCGCGAAAAAAAGGAAGTCTAAAAGGAAACTAAATAATATTTGCGAAAGCTCATAATATTTGTTCATAATATGACGCATCGTGCACGTATTATGAACGTTGATGATGCATTGAAAAATGAACCTGGCACTGACACATATGTATTAGGTTAATCCTAACTAATATTATTAATGCTAAAGTGAGTTTGTTAGTTACCTGTTCACGCTTCATCTACTGAACCAATCTTCCTGAAATTTTGGATACATATAGTTAGAAGTACGGAGAAGAACATAGGGTACCTTTCATCCCGGGAAAAAGCAATGTTCCCGTGGGAGATTCACGCGGGCGAAGCCGCGGGCGAAAGCTAGTTTTTAAATATTTAAGAAATCATATTCCGATTCATCAATGTGGCCGTTTAAGACCCCCAGGCAAAGTTATATAGATATATATAAGTCTATGCCCCCAGGTCATGCTTATCATGATAAGGCATTTCCATTGGAATCGGAACTGAACATATTTACCTACCTATGTAAAATCATAAAGTTTTATTTTTTCTTTTATTTTTATGGGGGATTTTCCTAGACCCAAATAAAAAAAAATATTACTTCCAGATGACTTCATAGATGGCGCTTAGTAAAAAGGCGAGTCCATAGAAAAAGCAAAAATGCACGGAATTGTCATTTTTTTTAAATAGAACCTAATAAAAAAAAACATCTTAAAAGTATCAATATTGTGATTTGTGCAACTGTCAAACTGTTACGTCATTGTTTTCTGCCTCTGGTTAACAAGAAAAAGCGCACAATATAGATACAGCCATTTTTACGACCCGGCTTATATAAAACGCCACCTGTTGAGACTTTTTTATACTGATTTTTTTCTTAATTTAGCTGTCAGAAAATCGCCTAAATAAGGAAAAGCCATAGTGCAACACTCCGCGCGGAGGTCCTTGTTGCTCGAAGGGGGAAACAGGTCAAAAACGGTTCTCTATCCATTTGCCGCATATTTTTGTAGATAATATTAATGTTGATTTGTTTTTTTTTTCATTCAGATTCAAATAAGTGCCAATAAACAAAAATATAAACAAGTTAAAATAATTTAAATTTCATTCTGTTACGCCTATTGATTTTTATGCCTGTTTAGGCGTAAAAATAGCTTATGTTCGCGGCTTCATACGCACATAATAATCCCATATTTCCCAGTTTCCGTAGGAATTTCGGAAAGTCCTCTTTTGGAGCTCCCCTACATTCCCCAAGGAACCTAAAACTGCCAAATTTCAGCTTTCTAAGTAAGTAGTTAGTTTTGGCTGCGGGTTGGCTGTCAGTCACTCGTGAACACACGGATGAACTTTACATTATCCTCGACTTCGCCCGCGTAAATTTATTTTTCATCCAATGTATGTATTCCATCCAATCCCCGTAGGGATGAAATATTCAAAATTTCTTTCTTAGAGTGCTCATTTACGCTAAGTATACAGGGTTACTGGTAAGTCGACCTACATCCGTTGAGAGGTGTTAGTATTAATCAAAACAAATTGTTTTTACCCCCTATTGCCTTATCCAAAAGTTAACTGTTTCATAGATATTTCACATTTTAGATGTTTTGAGAAAAAAGGCACTTTTGCGTAGATTTTGTCTTGTACTTTTTCTTTTTTTTAATCCTACCTAGTTTTTTTTAAATGATTTTATTATTTCAAATGTTTGATGTAAACTATTTTGTAAAGAAAACTAAAATCAAGGAAATGGATAATTTAGCCTCATAACCCGTATTTTGTTATAATTTTTCTCTATGACTTTCAACTTTAGACACAATTTTCTCAAAAAACACTCATATATAATATTCGTGCAGATATTACAGAAAACATCCTTGCTTTATTAGCTTTACAAAAAGGTATAATAATCCGATAAAATATTTGTGTTTCTTTAAAAAAACCTTGACAAAGTAGGTAAGGAAGGGTTCTTCGAGAACCCTTCCTTACCTACTTTGTCAAGGTTTTTTTAAAGAAACACAAATATTTTATCATAAAGCATAAGGTGCTTTGAGAAAATTGTGAAGAAATGAATAAAAGGGTATTTTTTTTTATTTTATTTATTTATTAAATAAAAGAACAAACTATTCTAAATAAGTAGTAATAACATATATAAACCCTGATGTTTGTCCTTATGTTACTATAATGTAAGTTTACATCTATATTCGCTTTCTACCACGTCACTCTTCAGCTGTTTTCTAATTTCTTGAGCCGTTTTCTTTCATAAAAATTATTTATTTAAGGGTTTGTTCATTTAGTAGGGAATAGAATAATTTGAAGAAGAAATATGTGGTTCCAACACGATGGCTGTCATGGTATTGTATTGTATAATCTGTGGTCCTACGCACTACATGAGATGCGTTCGAGATTACCTGCATGAGAACTTCCTACTTAGTACACAGATGGATCGGAAGAGGCGGTCCTCTGCCATGGCCTGCCAGGAGTCCAGTTTGGACTTCATTGGAATACTACTTATTGAAACATATGGAAACGATCGTTTATAAAGATGACTATACCCTATCAAATAAAGAAACCCATAATACAAAGTATTTAGAGGCTGAAGAAATAGAAGGCAGCTAAGGAGCGACGTGGTGAAAAGTGAATTAAGACGTCGAATGAGGTTTTGTATTAGTAGAAGGGGTAGTCATATTGAAAACGAATTGTTATTTATTATTAAACTTACTTTTTAGGGTTCCGTACCTCAGAAGGGAAAAACGGAACTCTTATAAGA
The DNA here is from genome assembly GCA_018467065.1 of Ephestia elutella. Taxonomy (NCBI): domain Eukaryota; kingdom Metazoa; phylum Arthropoda; class Insecta; order Lepidoptera; family Pyralidae; genus Ephestia; species Ephestia elutella. The sequence goes on from CM031575.1 coordinate 4,441,260, forward strand.
TCACTTTGTAGTCCATCTGTCCGTCAAACTTTAAAAAAAAAAAAAACAACCAATGGGTTATTCCCATTGACCTAAAATTATGAAATTTGGCAAAAAGCAAGGTCTAAAAGTACTTGTACAGGAATAAATCTGAAAATTGTAAATATATTGTTGCAAGTCTAAAACAAGTGTTACAAACTTTTTGCGCTCGATGCAGTATGAATCTTAGGGATTGAACTGCAAAGTAAAGTTTGTTTTTGCAACTTTTTGGTCTTTTAGTTGATGAGATGCTTTGCGTGTACGGAACCCTCGGTGCTCGAGTTTGACTCGCACTTGGCCAGTTTTTAGGGTGCCGTTTCATAATTTTAGGCCAACGGGTAGTACCCCCTAGGTTTTGATTGCTGCCTGAAATCGCAAAATATGCGAAAAATCGCAACATTTACGGTAATATCCCTTGATCGCGTTGACGTATAATTTTGATTATTTTTTTGCTGAAAGAGACCGTAGATCCGAGTATTTGATATTAATTTCAGCTTCAGGCGTTCATGAGAAAAAAAGTTTGACAGACAGACGGACAACAAAGTGATCATGTAAGGGTTCCGTTTTTGCTTTTTGAGGTACGGAACCCTAAAAACTATTAAACAAATACAATAGGTACTATTCGTGCAAATCGAAAATACTTTATAGAAAAATAAAATAATAATATTTATACACCGCGCAACCTAAGTAGCTAGTAGCTTAAACTCCTTACATTAAAATAAAGAAAGAAAACACCTTCACCTAGGATAATTTAATCTAGGATTATCTTCATCTAGGATTTTATTTTATAGGATAATTTTAGAAATAACTCAGATAAGATGACAAGCGCAAAAGTGGTGTGGGTAGTTGTGTGATGTCTAAACTTCGAGCAACAGGACTTCCGCGCGCATGGAGTCCGTGTTGCTCTATGCATCTAAAAGTCCGCCATACAATCTTTTTTTTTTTTTAAATATTCCATCCATATTCCATATCAAATGAAAGGGCTTTTTGAGTAGATTACAAATATATACATGTATGTCGCAGTCTGATCGTATAATCCGCCGTATTACATTACTGCTAAGCCGTTTTAAAAAACAGGGCCGTTTTAAAATGCGATACGTTCTTCAATAAGGCGGCCCATGTTAGCCGCATCGTACTACTAGCAAAGTTAATATATAATGAAGCTAATATAAAAATGAGCTAATATATGAACCATATAGGTAGGCTGTGCTACTAGTATCTAGGTAAGTATTTAGAATGTAAGTAAGTATTTAGAATGTAGGGTTACCATGCTTACAAAATAAAACTATGTTTAAATGAAAATCGATTTCAATAAGAAATTGCTAACAGACTTCCTTTTACGTTATTCTTTACTAATCGAGAATTATTATCATAGTTATACGCCATCGTTGTTGTTATGTCAGGCAGCGCCACGAGTGTTAAAAATCGGAACTAAAATCAGTTTTGGCTATATTACATTACGGCTAGCCGTGTTGAAGAATGTATGGTGCCGAATACATTTCCGCGGATTTTCATTCAGCTGCACTCAATCCGGCTAATCGTTGAAACGCCGCATTTCAAAACGGCCTTGTTTTTTAAAACGGCTAGCCAAAAGTAATGTATAACGGCGGATTATACAATCCGACTGCGACATGTATAACACAATATGACATTTTCACTATTTGGTCTGACAAATTATGAGAAATCGTCCAAAAAATTCACAATTATTCGAATTCGTCCAGTAGTTAAGTTCAGACACCCACCTGTGGATCGAAAGGACCCAGGTTCAAATCCTGCTCGCGCCACATGAGTTCGCATACCAATCTGACTCATGTGTGGTATGGTACGTGGTGCCTGACCATCACTTACTTCCGGTAAAGGATAACGTCGTGAGTTAACCTGCACATTGGCTGGCCAGGCTTGGGTCCTTTTGACCGCGTTACGAATAATTATGAACTTTTTGGTCGATTTCTCAAAATTTGTTAGACCAAGTAGATATAATAACGAAAATGTCATGTTTGTAATCATGGTACAATATGTTTACAAAAAAAAAAAAAAAATTTTTTGTATGGCGGCCTTTGCGCTTGTCATCTTCACAGACATATTTTTTTTTTTTTTTTTTCTGTGGTTTTTATCTGCGATCAGCGAAGTACAGCGCTTTGAGCAGATGTATTGTAGGGCAGTCAATTTGTCGGGTGTGTTCTCCAGCGAGGACCTCTACCCATTTATTTAATTCTTTCCTTTCTTTTTAAGGATTTATTATGTCCTTCCTCTTTAGCCTCTTTCTGTAGGCAGGTGTTATTAGCTTGGCAGCCAGTTCATTAGGGTGGACCTCAAGTCTTCCCCGATATTTTCTTGAAGCCACAAGTATCTCCTCCTTTACTGTGTTCATTTGTAGGTGGCTGTGTATTTCGTCGTTAGTAACAAACCATGGTACACAGGAGATTGATCTGAGTATTACATTCTGCATTCTTTGCAAGATCGAGATGTTGGAGTTACTGCAGCTTCCCCACAGCTGTAACCCGTGTGTCCAAATCGGCTTGAGGATAATTTTGTAGATCAATAGCTTATTGTCAGTAGACAATAATTATGCTGTTGCGTCCAATTAGCCACTGCAGGTTTTTAAATCGGTAGTTGAGTTCCTCTCTTTTACTTTTGACATGGTTCTTCCAAATGAGGCGCCGGTCGAGATGGAGTCCCAGGTATTTGACACAATCTTTGTGGGGGAGGGTTTTGTCATCTAGTTGTACTGGCGGACAGTCACCTTTACGCAGAGTGAATGTAATGTGTACTGACATGGTTGCGCTAGCCTTTATTCTCCACCGTTTCAGCCACTTTGACACTTCGTGGAGTTGTTGTTGGAGCATGTTGGAAGCCACTACAGGGTCTGCGTTGCTAGCCAATATTGCGGTGTCATCAGCGTACGTGGCTGTAGTAACGTCATTCCGCACTGGTAGGTCTGCTGTGTAGAGGGTATAGAGAACTGGCCCTAGAACCGATCCCTGAGGAACTCCAGCTTTAACTTCGTGCAACTTGGATGTTGTGTCGCCTACTTTGACTTGGAACAATCGTTCTTTAAGGTAAGATTTGAGTAATTCCAGGTAGCTATGGGGTAAATACTTCCTTATTTTATAGATCAATCCTTTATGCCACACTCGGTCAAAAGCTTGTTGTATGTCCAGGAATGCTGAAGAACAGTATTCTTTTTCTTCTAGGCTGTGTCTTATTCTGTCACAAACCCGGTGAACTTGTTCGACTGTGGAGTGATCAGATCTAAACCCGAACTGATGCGATGGTATAATATTTTCCTTTTCAAGGATCGGTTTGAGTCTGTGGAGCAGAAGTTTCTCAAAGACCTTTGACAGTATTGGTGTGCAGAGCAACTACGCTCTGCTGCCAGAAAATGTGGCAGCGAGAATCCGGACAAACGAAGCGGCGGGAAGAATTCTGTACCGGAACTTCACCGGGAAAAAACCACCGGTAAAAATAAGTACCGGGAAAAAATCTCCACGCGGCACCACGTTTGCCCGACTAAAACCTAACTAACTTAACGCAGTCTGCTACCACCGTAGCTTATGAAGGGAGCTACAGGGCCCTATATGATAACCTAACCTATAAATTAACTACAATTGAACACTTACCAAATTAAATCTTCTTTCTCTTCGGATCCAAACTTGAGTGTCTTCGGGAAGGGGGAATTCCTAATCACCCTACCTAACCCTTGAGATCTCAATTCCCCAGGACAAATAAATAGATTTCTTCCCGTAGTTTCACTCGGGAACAGCCAGATGTGAACAGCCAGCCACGTTTCACCTCTCACAAGAAAAAGTCACAATAACAGAGTTTTTCACAAACACAAATTCAATAGTTATTTAACAAACAGGAAATTCACAATTATCACTCAAACTAAACAACAAGCAAAAGACGCGAGACCGTTCCGCGTATTAAAATCAAACCGATATCGCCCTGGACAATGCAATGGCGGACTACACGATGCATTCCACGCTAGCAGTGTGAGAACCCCGAACGCCCTCTGGCGGCAGCAATGCGAAACGCCTGCGTTTAGTTTTACCCAATATATTACAAACATCCCCCCGTCCCGGTCTGAGAAGCAGACCGCTAGCTTACTCTACGGGAAGGCGGGCGAGAGAGGTCACACCTCTCCTTAAAATCGAACCGTCGACCAACACCTCAGCCACACGCGGAGTGCCATCTCCGCCAAGAATCAAACGTAATATGCGAGCTCGTCGCCAAAGCAATGAGGGCAAATTTGCCTCTTTTAACAATACTAAATCACCCTCCCTGGGAGGCTCAGTCCTGTCTGTCCACTTCACTCTTTGCTGCAGCAAATGCAAATATTCAAGCGACCAGCGACGCCAAAAGTCCTGGCTCATTTGCTGCAACATTTGAAAACGCGACAACCGATATACGCGTTCATCCTTCCACGGGTATTCGGGCAGGGCATTCAACGGCCCTCCCACCAAAAAATGACCAGGGGTGAGAGCTTCCAAGTCATTTGGATCTGGAGATAGCGGACAGAGAGGACGAGAGTTGAGGACCGCCTCAACTTTACAAAACACTGTGGCCAGCTCTTCAAAAGTTAGAGCCGTTTCTCCGATAATGCGGCGGAGGTGGGTCTTTGCGGATTTCACAGCCGCTTCAAAAATCCCTCCCCAATGGGGGCAACTTGGGGGACTAAATTTCCAGGTTATTCCCCTTTGGGCAGCAATTTGACTTAAACTAGTACAATTTTTATCAATAAACACGGAAACATCCTTAAGATAATTTACAGTTCCTTTATAGTTTGTGCCATTATCAGACCTAATAAGGGAAGGTAGACCTCGACGCGAAACAAAGCGATCCAACGCGGCGACGAAGGCCTCCGTAGTCAGAGCCGATACCACCTCCAAATGGACAGCCTTGGTGGCCAAACAAACAAATACACACAAATAGCCCTTCACAATACGGGCATTACGAAAGGGAGAAGCCTTGATCGAAAAGGGACCGGCAAAATCGGTTCCAACGCCGTCAAACGGTCTCGAAGGTCGGATTCGATCAGCGGGCAAATCACCCATCTGTGGTTGCATCGTGGATGCCTTCAACCTATAACATGCAATACATCGAAACAGAACGCTACGGATTGCTCTTCGGGCAGACAAAATCCAAAACTCGCGTTGCAAAATAGCCAACAAAGCATTGCACCCAGCATGGGCGTTACGAATGTGTCGATCAGACACCAAAAGCTGCACCAAGGGTCCGCCCTTGGGCAACAACAGAGGATGGCGAGTCTCATATGGAAGATCCGCCTTCCGGAGCCTGCCTCCAACCCGAAGAAGCCCATCCGAGTCGATGTACGGGTTCAAACGAGCGACCGCGCCCTTCAACTTAGCGCGTCCGTCGCGCAAAATCTGAAGCTCTGACTCAAACCGTCCGGTCTGCACGACACGGACCCAATGCAACAATGCGCTCCGGCGCTCTTCTGCACCTGCAATCGGCTCCAACCGCTTTGCCTGTGGGTTTCTACAATTATGTATGAAACGCTTAATCCAACTGGTGACACCCAGAAGCTTATCCAAGCTGCTATACCGAGCAAGTAGCCAATCCGGCTCCGACGTCGTCTCAGCGACTACAGCATGTACACGGAGCCCGGTCAAACTCAAAGAAGTAACATCTGTCTGACAGACAGGCCAAGAAGTTTCTGATCCCATCAGCCACTCTGGGCCCCACCAGAGCGGGTGTGACACCAATTCTGGTGCCGTACAACCTCGGGAAGCACAGTCCGCTGGGTTAAGCTCTCCCGGCACATGTCTCCATGTTATATCAATTCCAATATTTTGAATTTGGGAAACCCTGTTTCCAACAAAAACCTCCAAGGTATGTGGGGCCGCGCGCAACCATGCAAGCGCGACCTGGCTATCCGACCAGGCGAAGATGTCTCGTATCTCGACCGTGGCCGCCAGCTCACTGGCAACGTGATGCAACAATTTAGAGAGAAGGTGAGCTCCACTCAACTCAAGCTTGGGAATAGTCAGCCTAGTCCTGATGGGGGCGACCTTGCTCTTCCCTAACAAAAGCGAGACATTGACCCGGCCATCGGCGTCAACTGTCCGCATATAGACTGACGCGGCGTAGCCTCGCTCCGACGCGTCACAAAAGCCATGCAGGCTGGCTCGATATTTCCCGGGTGGCAATATTCGACGAGGCAAGGCAATCCGATTGACTTCCTTAATCGATGAAAACAACTCGAGCCAATCATCCAATGGAGAGCCAAACAGCGGCTCGTCCCACGAGACGCCCAAAGTCCAAAGTCTCTGAAGAAGACACTTCGCAGAGAATATCACTGGACTGATCCAACCGCTTGGATCAAACATACGAGCTATTACGGACAACACCGTTCTCTTAGTCCAGACTTTTGGTATTTCCAAGTCCACTTGGAATGTGAAAATATCGGTTAGCGGCTGGTACTGCATGCCCAGCACCGCTATCCTGTTGGGATCATCCACATCCTCAAACAGGTGAGGGTTCTGTTGGTGATCCTCCGGGATCCCTTCTAGAACTCTAGGCTCATTGGACAACCACTTACGTAGCTCGTAGCCACCCGTTTTCAATATTTCAATCAATTCATCCCGCAGTAGGAGGGCCTCCTCAATACTTTGGGCTCCGGTGCACACGTCATCAACATACAAGTCACTTGACAGCACGGAAGCCCCACGGGGAAAGCGGATCCGTTCCCGCTCTGCCAATTCAAGCAATGATCTGATGGCGATATAGGGACTAGATTTCAAACCATACGTGTTTGTGTTGAGTTCATACACCGTCACAGGATCCTCAGGGCGCTCACGCCAGAGTATCAACTGGAATCGCCTGTCCTCAGGATGTATGACTGTCTGGCGGAACATCATCCGGTTGTCCGCACCAAAAACCACTTGATGTCTTCTAAAGTTCAAGATGATGTCAATTATGTCCCTATGCAATTTGGGACCCGAATGCAAACACAGATTCAACGAAACCCCGTTCGAAGTGGGTGCGGACCCATCGAAGACGGTCCTCAATTTGCCTGTTGAGGCCTTCACCACCGCGTGGTGGGGCAAAAAATAATGCTCAGTTGAGCTCCAATCAACTCGAGCCGGAGACATGTGACCCAAATCCTCGTACTCGCGCATAAATTCAATATATTTATCGCGAAGTACGTGGTCACGCTGCATACGTCGCTCCATGGACAGCAGTCGTTTCTCCGCAAGCGCCCTACTTTGCCCTAGGCTAGGACGAGAGGCAACAAAGGGTAACCTAGTTACAAACCGACCGGAGGGCAACCTCTCCGTGGTCGATCGAAAAAGGGCTTCGCACTCAGCGTGTTCCGGATCCATCCTGGAACTCATAGGTGGCTCCTCCACCTCCCAAAACCTTTGCACGGTCTTGGCCAAGGACGCAGATGCGACAACCGGTGGCTCCTCCGCGGTGCCATTATCAAACACAGGGCCCATCAGGGCAAAACCAAAAATCGTAGACACTGCCATCAGTGAAGACGAACCCAGAGCCTTCTGTGTACCCAACAAAATCCAACCCAATACGTCCGAGCCCAGGAGCAAGTCCACTGGGCCGGGATGAAAGACAAAGGGGTCGGCCAAATCCAGACCCGAAACCAAAGACAACACACCCGGCGGTATGTCTGTCGAGGGGTGCCAACCCGCAATGGTATCCATTACCATAGCCGAAGTCGTGATCCTCATTGTGGAGGACTTCAGCGAAGAAAAGGTGACAAGTGTCTGGCCCGTCAGACACTTCACTTGTATGCCACCAACTCCAAGAAGTGGCACAGGCGAGTCTTCCACGACTAAACCTAACTGGCGTGCCACTCGAGTGGTAACCAAACTGCTTTGAGCCCCTGAGTCCAACAGAGCTCTCAAATTAATGGCTTCCCCCACGACCCCATACGCGGACCACCGCGGTAGGGAGCAGAACCGTCCGCGGCTCTGTCCCAGCAAGGGAGCAAGCTAGTTACGGGCTCCCCACTCTCTCCAAACCAGGGGGCGCCACTGACCCGGATAATATGTCGGGCGAGTGCACATCCCCATCTGAGGGGGGCATAACCCGCGGCCCGGCCATACCTATGGTACGGCGGGTGGTACTCCAGCCGTGGGTACTCGTGCAGCGGCGGAGAAAACCGCTGCGGCTGCATGTGGTGGGTAGTGGTAACCCGCGTGGAGGGGGGTGTCCCCACTCTCACGTCCGATCTAGGGCCCCCGCCCATGGGGGCCTTATCCGGGGCCTGGCCAGCTACATACTGGCCATGACCTTGGGGCGCGTGGTCCCGGTCCGCCAAGACCCGCGCAGGTACGCGACCCCCTCCCGAGGGGGGTGCGACGAGCGAAGCCGCGTCCTCCGTCCGGTGGTGGAGGGCTTCGCGCAGGAGCGCCCCCGCCCATAGGGGACCCCTGCCTCAACATCCGGGTGCCATCCCCGTTGCGGTTCATGCAAAGCATCGCGTGGTGCCGCCCACGGCATGCACTGCATGGTATGGCACTGGGACAGTCACGTGCATAGTGACCGCCCAAACAATAAAAGCAAAGTTCATGCCGCTTTGCCATGCGGCGCCTATCTTGTACTGGCAGTCTCTGCCAGTCCCTGCATTGCAGCAGGCTGTGGCCCATCCGGCCACATTGCAGGCAGTCCGCGTCCCCCGCGACTGCTGCCGTGTGTGCAACCCGCACACCAGCTCCACGCGGTGGCGGTTGCCGTCCCTGTTGGGGCCTACGTTCAGGCGCTCTGGATGGCGCTGAGTCCGTCATGGTATTCTCAGCCGCCCGTGCCTCAAACTCCAAAAACTTCACCAAGTCAGTGAATGTTGGTAGGGTGGTGCTATCCCGTTCCGCATTCTCGCGCTCAAATCGCGAGCGGATGTCATTGGGTAATTTGCCCAATACAATGTGCACCAGCAAAAAGGACCATTGGTCCACCGGCAGCCCCAGTGTGCGGAGCGCGTTACAGGCCACTGTAACGGGCGTGAGCAACTGCAGGCGCAACTGTGCCCTGTTGGCCACCTTGGGCAGGGCCATCAACTGTGCGGCGTGCGCATCCGCTAACAAACGTAAGTTTTGGTAGCGGGAGTTCAATAACTCCCAAGCCGTATCGTACTGGTCGTCCTCCACCCGGAGGTGCTGGATGAGCGACCGCGCTTCATCCTCAAGAGTGGAGAGGAGGTAGGCCATCTTCTGGGCCTTTCGACAAATCCTGTCGTGCTACGACCAGGGACTCAAACATATTTTTATATGCTACCCACTCCTCCATCCTACCCCCAAAGTGGGACAGCTGAAGGGTGGGGAGCCGACCAGTAACCGCTGGTCCTTCCTGTCTAACAGGTGTGCGAGGGGCTGGTCCGCCAGCCTGTCTCGCCCTTATTGCGGTCACCGCCTCCGCGATATCATCGTGCAGACTCAGGATCTGGTCCATGTCCGCCATGTGACCTGCGTAGGCCTCCGGGGTAAGATCGGCTTCGGTAAGCGCCGCCATGGCCGCTTCCGCGCTAATCAATCGTGAGTGGAGGTGATCCGCTCTTAGCAGTATGGCGCCCTCCCTGTCCTTCCGGGACAGGAGTCCTCCGGCCGTCACAAACCATCTCAATTCGTTGGCGAGTGTCGCCCTAGCATTGGAGGCCTTCGCCATCGCGTCAAGTCACAAACAAAAAATAACAAAAGGTAAATAAAAAACAACAGAATCAAGCAACTACACGAAGAACCGCGGTAGGTATGAGAATGGCACAAACCCGGAACGCACGGTACAAACCGCAAACAAATACAAAAAAGGTTACAAATATTCTTATACAAACAAACTAAGAAAAATCTAATAATTTTTACAAACAATTAATTATTTTTTACAAACGAACAAATAGAGGGTAGATAAACTACGCTCTGCTACCAGAAAATGTGCAGAGCAACTACGCTCTGCTGCCAGAAAATGTGGCAGCGAGAATCCGGACAAACGAAGCGGCGGGAAGAATTCTGTACCGGAACTTCACCGGGAAAAAACCACCGGTAAAAATAAGTACCGGGAAAAAATCTCCACGCGGCACCACGTTTGCCCGACTAAAACCTAACTAACTTAACGCAGTCTGCTACCACCGTAGCTTATGAAGGGAGCTACAGGGCCCTATATGATAACCTAACCTATAAATTAACTACAATTGAACACTTACCAAATTAAATCTTCTTTCTCTTCGGATCCAAACTTGAGTGTCTTCGGGAAGGGGAATTCCTAATCACCCTACCTAACCCTTGAGATCTCAATTCCCCAGGACAAATAAATAGATTTCTTCCCGTAGTTTCACTCGGGAACAGCCAGATGTGAACAGCCAGCCACGTTTCACCTCTCACAAGAAAAAGTCACAATAACAGAGTTTTTCACAAACACAAATTCAATAGTTATTTAACAAACAGGAAATTCACAATTATCACTCAAACTAAACAACAAGCAAAAGACGCGAGACCGTTCCGCGTATTAAAATCAAACCGATATCGCCCTGGACAATGCAATGGCGGACTACACGATGCATTCCACGCTAGCAGTGTGAAAACCCCGAACGCCCTCTGGCGGCAGCAATGCGAAACGCCTGCGTTTAGTTTTACCCAATATATTACAAACAATTGGGATGAGACTTATGGGCCGATAAGAAGATACATCATTTAGTGGTTTGCCCGCTTTATGTATCATAAGAATTTGTGATACTTTCCATAGGTGTGGAAAGTGCTGGATTCTGAGAATTCCGTTAAATAGTGAGGTCAAAAATACTACGGCTTTTTTGGGCAACTGTTTTAAAATTTCCTTTGTAATGAGGTCAAATCCAGGTGCCTTTTTATCTTTAAGACATTTTATGGTGCACCATACTTCTTTGTGTGTAACTGGGCGCGGTGGAAGACACATCTGACTATCCTGTGAGAGAAAATTATCCACCTCACGTTCAGCCTCACAATACTTTTGACAGATGTTCAGCAAATGTGTCCGCTTTTTCTTGTGGTGTTCTAGCCCAGCCTTGTTCTTTCCTGATAGGGGTACTACAGACTGAGGTCTGTTGTAGTTTTTGGTAAACTTCCACAGGGAATAGTTGGTATACGCAGTCGGAGTCAGGGATTCCAACTGCGCCGCCAGTGTATTATTGTGCCATTCATTCAGCATTTCCTTTAATTGCCTGCTCGCTCTGTGGAAATTGCGTTTGTCTTCATCCAGTCTAGTCATGTGCCAAACTCTACGCAGCCTTCGTTTCTCCAGAACTGACTTTCTGATTGTCATAGGGTAGTCAGTACATTTTACGGACTTTGTCTTCCAGGGCGTATTTAACCAGCATGACTGTTGAATCAGTCTTGTTATGTGTTCCGTAGCATCGTCTATATCTTCCGGTGTCTTCAAGGCCATTTTCATATTGATGTTATCTGAAATGTAGTCCTTAAACGATTCCCAGTCAGTGAATTTATTGTATAGAGTCGTGGGGTCGTTATTTTCTATTGGCCCTGGGCTTACCGTCAGTAGAACTGGTGTGTGATCAGATGAGCTGTCATAACAAGGTTCAACTTTGAAATATTCCCTTGTAAGCCCTCTTACAATAAAATAATCGATGATATCAGGAAGTCTGTTAGCCTGGCTAGGCCGCAGTGTGTTGGTTCTGCAGTTGAGATTGGGAAGCTGTGATTGTTGTCCATTGACAACTTCAATTGTCTTCCCCTGGTGCTCGTGATTCTAGAACCCCAGTGCATGTGTTTCGCATTCCAGTCCCCTCCAGCTATGAATCGATTACCAAGAGTTTCAAAGAAGTTTGTAAACATTGTCTCAGTTATTTTGTGTTTTGGAGGACAGTAAACTGCCGTAATGTTATAATAGCCTGTGTGATCCTCTATTGCTATAGTTGTGGCTTGTATGTGTTCCGTTCTGTATTCAGGAAGTTGGTGGTGTTTAATCGTCTTCTTGACAATTATAGCAGTGCCAGCGTGTGCTGTTCCATCTGGGTGAGCAGTGTGGTAGCAATAAAATTCTTTAAAGTTTAGGTAACTATTGGCAGTACAATGGGCTTCTGAGACAAGTAGAATATCTAGGGTCTCTATTGTTTCCCCTAATTTTTTGTACTCCTAATGTAGTTTGGTGCACAAACTTTTAGTACAACATTGTTTCGTACATTATTATGAATTCTAATTTAGTTTAGCCTATTTTTGATTCGCCTAAGTTTTTATCGCCGTATATTTACTTTTAAAATAAGTCATTAGGCCTAATAATTGATTATTTCTAATATTCACAAATACTAATTAATATTTCGTACAAAGCAATTAAGCACAAAATTGTAACACCTAATTATTTCTGTTATAATAATTTCTGATAATTATTACAAAGTATTTAAATCTAATAGGGGGGACTAAAATTAAATATTGATGGATTTGTGTTTGATAAATGTCGAGAAGTAAAAGAAAGTTACATTAGGCATGTGAACTAAAGCGTGCAGCATGCAAGCAAGCATACAGCATGCAAGAAAGCCTGCAGCATGCAAGCAAGCATGCCGCATGCAAGCAAGCATGCAGCATGCAGCATGCAAGCAAGCATGCAGCATGCAAGTATTTCTGGGTGGCTCCACCAGAAGACTCGCTCCGTCGGCCCTTCGATTCATTCGTGCACTCGACCTCATGCCCTCATTTCTCTCAGGACCTCCTTCGCGAGCTTCTGGTTCCGCGCGAAGGAATAACACTCTAGTATAGGGCAAACTTGAGCCACGTGGAGTCGGGGTGCTCTAAGTCGGATCTGTGACTTATCAAGATTTTTAGGAATTATTATTAGTAGTGCATTACTAACATCATTCTGAAAATGATTGACGACAGACTGGACTGTTCTTATCTCCGGCACTGTTGTGATAGACATGTCACAGTACCCATGCCGGTGAGAAATAGCTAATACTTAGTAATAATTAAATTTACTAATATTCAATTAGTTATAATTATAAGAAGTGATTATTACAGTAAGTAATAATTGTCTCAAACAAATTTATACGAGGATATCGTTACGTGTAAAAAAGTAAAAGCCAAACGATTTTAGAACATCTAATAATAGAGACTCAAAAATTGCATCTAATAATTATTAGGCTAAATTATTATTGTGCAAAAACATCAATTAGGCGAGACAATAATTGTGCATAACATGTTTAGTCCAATAAGGTTCGGCGAAGTGAAATTAGAGACAAAAATTTTAAGCGAAACAAAGGGCACCCAGAATATCTAATTTGTAGGTGTCCATAAACAGTTCGACTTCATGTTTGTTTGGCTGCAGACCATTTATGTTGAGTGTTGCTAAGCGTAAGGAAATCACTTAACAAGTCGATCGACGAGTTTTACCATGAGACTCATAAGTGTACTCATTTGTTGCATGAGGAGGTCAAACTTTTCATTTTGTTGTAGTAGTATCTGCTCTAATGTTACATTAGTTATGGTTGTGGGTCCTTCTAAGTTCTTTGTGTTGTATTGGCCTGTCCTAGGAATTTTTTGTTTTGTGGTTTGTGCATACGTCTTTGAGTCTGTATTTGGTTGATTATCAGTCTTTTGATCAGTTGTGTTCTTGCTGGGTTCATATAGTTTTATGTAGTCAATGTTGTCAATTTTGTGTTGGTCCGTTTGTCGTGGTTTGTCAGTTTTGTTCGTTATTCTCTTCGTTTTACGCGCCAGTATCTCTAGGTATACCTCACAGCCTTTGTAGTTAGCTGGATGTGGTCCTTTGCAGAGTGCACATATGGCCGGAGTGTTACGATCACGTTTTTCACACTCTGATGTCTTATGTGATTGGCCACATTTGACACAGCGGTATGGACGCATGCAGTAGTTTTTCGAGTGCCCATACTGTTGGCACCGTTGGCACTGAACAATTGATGTTCTTTTTTTCGGGTCTTCTATTATAACTGATTGGTTATATATGTATTTGAGAGATTTCGCCGCTTTGTTGTTTGGTCCAGAAGCCATATTGACAAAGAAAGTTGAGGTAGGCTTTTTCTCAGGTCCAAATTTGGCGTTAATAATTTCACCTGTTACTGTGTTGCCCGTAGCTTCTATCTCTTCCTTTATTTTACTAAGAGGAGTCGATGGGTGTAAATTCCTTATCACTATTCTGAAGGTACTTGTGTCCTTCCTATTAAATGTATGGCCTATTAGACCTTTTTCTCTAACGATAGCTATGAGTTTTTTGTATACCTCTATATCAGCACTACTAATTCTGAGTTGGTTTTTGTTAATTAGTTTATAGGTGAACTGGTTTCTTTCAGCTACGGTTTCCCGGAGCTCCGTCAATTTGTTGACATCCTCAACTCCGTACAGCAATATTGGAGGAGGTTTGTTAGGTTTCTTGGCGAGTTTTTCTTGTCTCATCCTCTATCAAGTCAATAGGTAATCCACTGAATTGATTTGAAGTCTTAACAGGATCCGGTGATGGGCTTTGTGACATTTTCTTCCTTTTGGGATTTCGAGAGTTTGGTATTTTCTGCCATGGCGGTGGGTGAGGTGAGCCTGTCTCACCGCATTTTGATTCTTCTGCTTCAGTCTCCATGAGCTGTTGGGTGTCTGTGATCTTATCTACTTGTTGTGTGGGAGTCTTAGGTACAGGGCTGACATATAATATATATTTAAAAAAAAAAATATTTCTGTGGTCATCTTATATATTTGTGTTCAGGACATTTTTCTGAATGCATCGATATGTAGTGTATTTTTTCTTTGCCGATACCACAGAATTAATATTAGTACTACGCACCGATACTAACCGTATCTAAAAGTTTACATAGATCCGTGATGGCTTGAAGTAAAATAGTTCTAGAAGACTTTCGACATTGAAGCAAAGACTATTCGACTTCCAAATTGTGCAAATCGAAAGTACTTAGGTTAGGTACTTTAAAATAATAATATTTATTTCCGTAAGGAACATTCATATGGAAAAATGCATAAGAGTGTTAGTGCAATACCATCAACAATCAACTTCTGTGAAATTTTGCCTAGGATGTACTTAAATAATGTAGGTATAACCTACAAAAAATAAGTGTTTTTATTGCCCAATCCTTGCCGGATTGAATTTTTTAAATCGTCGCCAGACCGAGAGGTGTGAAATCAATGTGAAATCGTCTTAAACGAACCTTATCTTATTTTAAATCTTCTTTAATCATATTGGCACCTTTTTGTCCAATCATAATGATTGGCACATTGGTGTTCCCACTAGTGATGGTGGGCATGATGCTGCCGTCGACAATCCGAAGCTTCTGGACTCCGAACACCCGTAAACTCGAGTCCACTACGGAACCCATAGCACACGTCCCCACGTAGTGGTAAAACTAGTTACCAAACATTGCACATGACAGTTCCAGTACTCATTACTATTTGGTTCCAAATCTTCACAACCTGGCGGAGCCATAAGTTTCGAATTGACACTTTTAAAGAAACTCGTTTCGGCAATACGACTTACATCCTGGTTGTATCTAATGGCATCATCAAAATCGGTTTTATTTGAAAATATGCCGAGATCAATTAAAGGATAGTCTTTGGGATTTGAACTGCGCAATAAGATCCTGCCTCTTGATTTTGGATGAGCAACAGATGTAATTAGAAGAAATACATTTCTTCCTTTACTTTCGTTATAAAATTTCTCGCAAATATCATCTTTGTATGCGTATGTAAACGTACATTGCGTTAATATTGCGTTTTCATCAAGAATAGCACTTATCACTTGATAATCAGGATACGATTGAGATTCATTCGTAACGACGTTGCCGACTATCCAGGAGTCTTCGCTTTGCACTTCGTGAGGATTTATGGGTTTTGTTGGACCGCTCCGGTCAGTTGGATATAGTTGTATTACTGGCGAATGTGTTTGTAGGTTTTCTCCAACAGGAAGATCAGATAACACAGGTATTCCCATTTCTTCAAGATGGTTTCTAGGGCCGATACCAGATAGCATTAGAAGCTGTGGACTGTTTATTGTACCCGCAGATATGATGACTTCTTTCCTTGCTTTAAATATTCTTTTCTCATTATTGTCATTTAAAGTTTCTACACCCACAGCGTTTTTGTTACTGTCAAATAATATTTTAGATGCCAAAGTATTTTTAAGAAGGAATAAATTTGACCGTTTTTTTGCTGGTCTTAAAAATGCGTATGCTGTACTTTGACGAACACCGTCGGCAACCGTGAACATTAAATTACTAAATCCTATAGTATTTCTACCATTAGTATCCAAAACAATTTTATGGCCCAACTCTTGGAAGGATTTTAAATATCTTTCAGTTATATTTGAAAATTTACTAGTAACGCCTATAGTACCATTGGTTCCATGGTAGATTCCAGTAGGAGAGTTAAGGACTACAGGATCTTGAAGGTCTTCGTTTTGTTTTATTAAAGGCAGAATATTGTCGTAACTCCAAGATTTATCATTTGCTATATCAGCCCAGATGTTATAGTCTTCAGGATTGCCCGTGACGTACATCATAAAATTGAGGCTGCTACAGCCGCCCAACATCTTGCCTCGCGTCATTTCTATAACATTATTTTTGTGACATTTCTGAATGTCTTGTTCTATAGATGTGTAGTTCCAATCCCATTTACTGTGCTTGAGGTAAGGATAATATGCAGGAAGCTGAAATAAATATTAAGGTATCTTTAGGTATTCGTTCTTGGGGCTTCGACAAAGTCACAACTTAAAAGTTACATTAAAACTTATTATTAGATATCGTGTCGCTTCGAAGCGATGTGACTTTGTCTATCGATGTGACTCAATTTACAACTCGTGAATGCGATACGACGCGGCCAAGCCGTGGGATATGTAAAGTTTAGAGCTCGAAATTTTGGTCTCCACAAAGATACTCACAACTGATTCCACCGGCGGGTCGTCGCCAGCGTCTATGAGCAAGACAGAGATATCTTCATCTTCCGTCAGCCGGCTCGCGACCACGCTGCCGGCAGACCCGGCACCCACCACTATGTAGTCGAACGTGTCTATATCTGCAAATATATGTGACTTGACAAAATGAAATTTCTAGCACTGCGATGCGCGACGGTGCGGTTGGATATTCACCCCATAGACTGGATTTTTTTGAAGATACAATTTAAGATACCTATGATATTTGAACAGCACCGCGATTGTGTAGTCCCCCAAAATGGCGCTGTTCAGGTGTAGAGAGACGCGTTGATGAGCACTGGACCGATGGGTGGGGAATTCTTGAGTTATGACTGTATACTGTAGACTTGAGTTTCAATAAGACATATAGAAACGGGATAGTAAATAAAAACACTTCTTCATAGAGACCAGCAAGGCGACGACGACGTGGAGAGAGGGGGAGCCAGGCACCACTAGGCAGGGATTTCTTCCGGAGTTTCTTGTTCCTTGTATTTCTTGATTATCACTGTAACCCGCAATCGATCGACTGAACTTTGTTTATAGCGCGAGCTTTTTACGGTTCCGAAGTAAACAAGGAACCCTTATAGTTTCGTCATGTCTTTCCGTCTGTCCTAGGCTTTGCTCAGAGACTAGTACTACTAGAAAACTGCAATTTGGAACAGATATATTAATTACACGGAGAGAACTATAGAATAAAATCGCGAAAAAATTTTTTCGGGTGCCTCGCTCCTACTCCTGAAGTGGGATGATTTTTTTTGTCTTTCGATTAATACCGTCTTGTGGGGTATCATTTGATAGGAGTGTGTGAAAACCATTTTTTTTATTTAGGGTTCCGTTTGCGAAATATTTAACTTTAAAGTGATAAATTTTGTTAGAGTTCAATGTCCCCCCCTCAAACAGAAAAACGGTGGGGGTGGATACATGAAAAAATTATGATAAGTAGGTAGCAAATATGATGAATTTAAAAGGAAAATTATCACTGGTTGGAACCCTAGCGTGTGGCCCGACACGCACTTGACCAATAATTTTTAATACTATTGCCTGGCGGTACCTCGTCCCACGCACCTCAAATCTTTATTAGCCAAAATATCAAACTTAATGTAATATTTATATGGTGAAACTTATACCTACGTATATATGTATATGTAAATAGGTCTTAACCTAGGCTACCTATTTACAATATCATGTGTGCTAGGAACGCTAGATTTCCCGGAAAATGCGTTGGAAATTCCCCACTATAAATTGTACACGGTATTAGGCGTGATTACCCATAGACATAGAAAAAAATTCATTCTTTAACAGACCTATAAACTTAATTGTCAAATGAAGCCCAAAAACATTCATAATAGTTCGCTCAAAAATTTAATTTTTTTACAGATTGTTCACAAATTCTATGGAACCAAAACACACCAAAAATGACAAACTTGACAAAAATGAGCGTCACAGAAGATTTTACCTGTCCTTCACCAACTTCACCAACATAGGCAAAAGCCATATCTGACATCCCGCTTTCTCAGCTGTCTCTAAGTAAAATAATAAAAAAAACTAGCTCTACGATAAAACTAGCTCGTATGTGATTACCCTGCCTTGCGCTTTTGCCGAAAAGGCTTGTTGGTGGAGTGGCGCCAAGCCCTCGCCGGGCGAGGGCTCCGGCGAGGCTCGCCTCAAACCGTCGCGGCGTAAGTATAGTCCGGTCAAGAAATGACTCAAAGGAGAGTAGGTATAGAGTGCGTGAGCGGGAACCGAAGATAAAGCGATTTCTGAAGAAACTTTTTCTTCAATATCTCAAAAATTATGCGTTGTAGCCAAAAATGTTCTAAGATGAAATGAAAGCTTATACTTAAAATTCCCTTTAACTTTGAGTCCATACAGTTTTAACAAATTCTTATCCGTTTTCGAACTACACTACTAAATAACTCGTGCCCCCATGAAATCATTTTTTTATGGCCCCGACTGATGCTGAGAAAATGTTAAGTTTAATTAATGCCAATGGGAGTTCAGCTGGACATCAAGTCCAGCTGAACTCCCAGAATCCAGGTATTACCAACGCCCTATTGAAAAACATTGGTGATGCAATAGCGAAACCTCTTGCTACAATATTCAACTTAAGTATTATTTCGGCAACTTTTCCTAAAGACTGGTCTACTGCAGTAGTTATTCCAATCCACAAGGGCGGACCCAAGGATGATCCTAGTAACTATCGCCCTATTTCGCTTTTGCCGGCTTTTTCAAAACTTCTCGAGCGTATAGTTAATATAATAAAAGACTAGTGAAATACTTGGAAGATAACAACCTTATTAATGCTCGGCAGTTTGGATTCCGCCAAGGTAAATCCACGGAACAAGCAGTCATGCTTCTAACCGAAACGGTTGTGGACCATCTAGATAATGGTCGTAGTTGCATCGGCGTCTTTGTAGATTTTACAAAGGCTTTCGACACTGTATCTGTCCCTATCCTTCTTCACAAACTGGAAGGACTCGGGATCAGAGGTATTCCATTGAGATGGTTCTACAGCTATTTATCATCGAGAAGTCAATGTGTTAGAATAGGGAGTAACATCAGTGAACCCAACCCTGTTCATTTTGGAGTACCCCAGGGTAGCATATTAGGTCCAACCCTCTTCCTTGCTTATATCAATGATCTCCTGAACATCGAGATCCCAAATTGTAGCATTTTATGTTTGCTGATGATACAGCTTTATTATTTCATGGCAAATCATGGAACGAGACGCAGAGTCATACGGAATTGGGCTTATACAAATTATGTAAATGGCTGGACCTAATATCTCCAAGACACAATTCATGTGCTTTTATAAAACAGCAGCGTCCCGACCTTCCTCCAATCTTAGTATTAAAACCCATTCAGAGAGTTGTTCCTTTTCAAGTAAAAACCGCCATCCAACTTGTGACTGCAACCAATTATCAAAAACTAGGTCCACAAAATATTTAGGTGTGGAGTTAGATGAGAAGCTATGCTTCGACAAACACATTTCCATGACCACGGTAAGAGTTCGTAAACTAATACACACAATGAGACTTCTGCGAGAGGCTACTGATGGTCCTTTATTAAAAACTGTCTACCTAGCACTATGACAAAGTGTAATAAACTATTGCTTGCTTGCGTGGGGCGGTGCTAATAAATCAAATATGATTAAGCTGGAGAGAGCTCAATGAGCGGTTTTAAAAGTGTCCCTTCGAAGGCCTAAACGTTATGACACTACAACTTTGTATGCGGATGCCCAAGTTCTTAGCGTGCGAAAGCTTTTTCTGCTGCGGGCTAGCATGTTTATGCATAAATTCGCCCTACACCTTCCAAATTACAATGAATTAGTAAACAGACGAATTTTCAAACTCCCAGTTCCTCTAGTTCATACAGCGTTTGCACATCGCTTTTCAGGGTTTCTGTTCCCCTACATATATAATAAGATAGTCAGAGCATGTAATATTAGATCAAGTCCCCTGATTGAAGCCAAAAAACGTATATTAAGTCTGTTAATGTCTTGGACATATGATGAAACGGAAAATGTATTACTAACAATCGCTTACAGTTCTTACAGGTTCGATGCATGTCTTAGTTATAATACACTGTTTTTAATTAAATTATTTTTTATTACTATTTTAAATCAAATTATATCTATATAATGCGTAATGAATTGTTTATAATGAATTGTGATGAAATAGTTAATGAATGTATTTGATAGAATGTTAATTTTTAAATAATTTATTAATAGTATGAATTTATTTATGTTTTAATGTAATCGTGGCACTGTTTTAATTGTTTTTTTACTGATTAAACTAGAATTTGTACTTGATGCCCACGACACAGGCTTAGCCTAGTGTGGGATCGCTTGTTACTGTTTCTGCATACTTAAATCCTTTTTGATGAATAAAGATTTATTATTTATTTACACGCCTCTGGAAAAGTGAAAATTAAAAAAAGCTTTATCTTTTACTTACTACGAACTAAGTAAAAGTAAATGCTTTTTAGAGCAAACTATGTTCGTCCTGTACAAAAAAAATGATTACCCCGCATCCCCCGCCCGTGAGGGGTCATTTATATACTTGGACACAAAATGTCGCATTTCTCATTCCATTTCTAGCGTTTATCTTAAAATCCATGTTTATGTCATAGTAAGACCTAAAACTATGTGAATTTATCTTGGAATATAAAATTTATTAGGCCCGTGGGGTCCCTCTGCTCATAAACTTTTTAGTTTTTTGAGCAAAAAGCTGGTCAGGTGTCACGTGACCAAAGAACTGGTGAGTTCATTTCTCAAAGGCACGCTTCCGCGGGGCAATGACTTGCGGGACTTCTACTATAGTTTTAATTTATTAGGATTTATTTTTCTTTTTTAGTTAGTTTTAGTTTCTTTAAATTTAAAATGAATGGTAAGTTAAAATATGCAAACCTCAACTTTAGTATAACTACATTTCAAGTATTTTAGCATGAAACCCGAGTGTTTCTTGTTGTATCTTATATCTTAATCCTTATAAAATGAAACAACAAAATATATACCTACAAACAACACCAAGATACAAACTTATTCTAAACACAAGACGAAAATCTACGCATTGATATGTAAGAAATTTGTACGAGATAACACTAACACTGTTATCACTTAGAGTCTTATCACTTAAGTATTTTTGCACTGTTTATTTACACATTTCACTGCACACAATGTCTGTTGATCTATTTCTGTGGTCTGTTTAAATATTCATGCACTTTTAATGTCATTAAATTGTCCGTTTATTTGTCTGTCGTCGTGAAAAATATTTACTTTAATAAATCCTTACATATTATACAGGGTGTTTTTTAAATCATTGGCATCCTTTCTACTGGTGAAAGTACTCATGAACATGAGCAACTTTTTGTATGGGACCGACTCAATCCGATGGAAAAAAATCTGCTGTTCCATACTATTTTCCAATACCTACTCACCCGAAATGTATGGAACAGCTGATTTTTTTTTCCATCGGATTGAGTAGGTCCCATACAAAAAGTTGCTCATGTTCATGAGTACTTTCACCAGTAGAAAGGATGCCAATGATTTAAAAAAACATCCTGTATAATAAAGTCGTCCGCCGCGTCAGTCTGTCTGTTCGCGATAAACTCGACAACTAATGAACGGATTTTCATGCGGATTTCGCCAATGGACTGAAAAACAAAGGTCTTGGAGTATCTATTTACTGAATGCTATATATAATATGCTAGCTGTGTCAATGAATGGATAAATGGTGGATATAGGGGGAGAGGAAGGCCTAAAAAGAGATGGATGGATTGTGTTGGGGATAGAGATGGGCATTTACCCGATAAGTTTCCGAGACTCGGAAATTTATCCATTTATACCATTTTTTTTCCAGGAATTTTTAATTTACACCGGGTAAAAATTAAAATCAATCAAAATGGTTGTAATTACGATACTTTATAATATCTCGTTAAGATTTATTATGAAATAAAGTGTTTAAGCACATATTCATTTTTTAAATTAAGTACTGTGTAAAAAAAAACCTATAAAGTGTACAATTTACGTTTTGGTTACAAAAAGACCTGACAAGATATATCTTAATTCTGACTCATTCGCAGCCAACTGGTTTAAGACAATAATGTTATGCCGGGGCGACGAACAAGTTTGCCAAATGCCGGAATTCTATTGAACGGCTAGGCGATCATCGAATCGTAAGGCCCGCCGCCGTACTAGGCCAGATTGCTTTATACGAATGTCTGTAATATCAGTAATAATGAAAAACTGAATTTGAAATTAAAATGCAGCAAACTTAATTACTAACTCTGTCAAAAACACGATTGCATAATCTCAATAGAAAAATATTGCGAAGTTATCTC
>CM031575.1:4464087-4649809 GCA_018467065.1 Ephestia elutella
TAAAGACCTCAAGAAAATTTTGAACCATGCGAAGATCCAGGATAAGCGAGCGACGGTACTTTTAAAGACTGATTGTTATTCTAATGGCCTATTTATGTTGCTTTCTTATTAATTAAAACGAATAATAAAGTAAATAATAAATTTCTCAAAACTCAATATGCCAAAGTAGTTAAACAATTTTTTTTTTTAAATACTGGGTGACCTTCCATTCAACATCCAATCGAAAGATGGATGTTGAATGGAAGGATGGACAAAAGATGTAGAAATCGAGCAGAAATCTCTAGAAAAAGTTGAAAAAATTATTTTACTCTCCCATAGTTGATCGAATATAGTAAGAGAGAGTAAATAAACCCCGCCACTCCCTGTTTTATGGCAACTCTCCCCGAAAACCTGGACAACCGTTCAAAAAGTCACCTGTACCTATAATTAGAAAACAACTCCTAACTATGCATTTGATAGAACATTCGGAAAATTCCTTTCAAACACTTGATTGACTGAAAGAAATCCCTTTCTGGAATAAATCCGCCCTTGTGCGCCTCTCTTTTTGTTTCGCTTTTTTTTTGCATTTATCTTGTGTGTATGTGCAATAAAGAGTTTACAAACAAACATTTGAACTTAAAATATTAACTCTCTGGTATACCTACTTACCTACTACAATAAAGTATTTTCATTCCCATTCATACTCCCAAGGCAAGGGTCATTAAGTCCACGCGAACGAAGTGGTGAGTACTGCTAGTAATCAATCAATCTCTTCGATCAACTGTCTAAATATCTGACGCTGACTTGACTCAGAAATTTGGAATTTTGCAGAGGTTCTTTACATATCTACTTAGCGTAAGTGAGCACTAAGGAAGGAATTTTGAAAATTTTACTCTTAGGAGGTCTGAAAATGGGTGAAAAATTAAATTTACGTGGGCGAAGCTGAAAGAAATGCAAAACTCTACCGTTACTGACTGAGTGACTGACAGCCAACGCGCAGTCAAATGCTACTGGGCTTATTGGCATGTACCCAAGTTCCTTGGGGAATGTAGGGGCGCACTAAAAGAGGACTTTGCGAAAAATCTTACAGGAACTCGGAAAATCGGGAGTTTTATGCGCGTATGAAGCGCGAGCAACGGAAACAAATTAAGGGGGGTTAGGCGGTCAGCGAAAATTCATATGAAGCGGCTGAGGCGGGGGGACGTCCCGGTTGCGCGCCATTCACATTTTTATCAAAAAGTTAATAGAAATGTTTAGTTTTTCAAAAATTTAAATCAGTCACGAAATCGAAAAGAAAAAATACCTTTGTGTTGGTGATTTTAAAACATTTTTTATTATAAAACACGGATGTTATCTGTATTCATATGAAATTTTAGAGGTAACTTCAGGATTTTTTTCTATCGAGCAAAATTTTCCCATCGTGTTTTGGAAACAGTCCTCCCTTTAAACATACTTTCTACAATACATATCAGAAATTTCAGGGCGAAAACTCTTCAATTCTTTATACAGCAGCTTATAGAAAACAGCCAATATTGCCGTTTTCACTTACTGAGAGCCCTTAAGTATTTTTTATTTATTGACGCTTATTTAAATCTGAATGACAAAAAGCAATTGAATAGGTGATAGGTAGTGCGGATTTGCCTCATAGAGAACCGTTTTTTGACCTGCTTCAGGCTGCTTCCCCCTTCAAGCAACAAGGACTTCCGTGGAGTATTGTACTATGGCTTCCGCAATATCCCACGGAGTTCATTTACACGTACCTAAGTACATGGGTTCAGTTCCGATTCCCCGATGTGATTTCATTATTATTATAAGCTAGACGAGCCTAACCACAACCTTTTGTAAAACAATCTTATTTCAAGGAAGTTTTGTTTCAAGCTTATAATAACATTACTCGATTTCGTACTATGACCTCTACCGAGCAATATTATTTTATTCCTGCTTAGTGTTGCGAAAGAACGAATGATTTGATGACATTGTCTATTTCCAGTTAAGGATATGAACATGGAAGTAATAAATACTTACATTTTCTTCCATGGATAAGAAAAAACAGCGCTATAAGTAATAATAGCGCCAACTCTTTCCAATGACGTTCCGCGTAACATGATTTTATAGGTTATAATCACTACATATAATAAAACTGTAACGGTCTGTGTCTGTACATAGAAGATTTTTGACAAAAATAACTATGAGAAGTCTTCATGGGGCTAATAGAAGCCAAAACCAGTTTTTGTAGAATTTTTGTCTGTCTGTCTTTCTATCTAATTGTTTGTAAGCGCATCACGCAAAAACTACTGGACTAAATTTGATGCAGTTTTCACTGTCGTATTCTAGAAGGTATACCTTAAAATCTGGCGTAGTTTAATCTTGATATTCCGCTTAGGCGGAACCTGAAATATGCGCAGACGAAGTTGCGGGCATAGGCTAGTTCAAAATAATAGAAGTGTTAATTTATTTAAAATGCTCGTTTTTATAAAATTAAGTATATTTCAGTAACTTATTACGTAATATACACTAATTTCTCCTCTGAAAATGCATATGACGCCTTTTCTTGATTTACACTCTTCGGAGTTAAAATATCGGCCTCCAAGTACTCGAATATTTCCAAGTCCAAATCCATCATTATATTCTTCACCTTAAACCATCATCTAGGGTCGGCGCAATATGTCTTATCCTTCCACATGTCTCCGTTTTCCGTCATACTAGCATCCACTCCCAACCCCTTCATATCGTCCCTCACACAGTCCAACTATCTCTTCTATGGTCTCCCCCTCTTCCCCTGTAGCCCTTCTTATTTAATGTCTTCTTAACTAGATATTCGTCTTCTCTCCTCATAACATGACCAAACCATGTCAATCTGTTACTTCTTACCTTTTCATTAATAGGAGCAACATTCAAACTTCCTCTAACATATACATTTCTTATCCTATCCATCCATGTTACCCCCTCATCCAACGCAGCATTCTCATTTCAGCAGAACTCACTATAACGTTCACGTTTACTTTATATTCAATTATTTTTCGAAAATAAGTTGATTTACTTTACATTTTTGAGCAAATAATAGTAAATAATGTTGTATCAGTTGCAAAAGAGTAACTTTTTTAAGATTGCTAGTGGCCAAAAGCACGTCGTGGTACGAATTGAATGAACAAAATAGAGGTGACGTCACCAAAACTGCTGAAAAATTTAATATTGTTTCACGCTTGTTTTAAAGACCTTGTGGTACGAAAAGTCAATGTAATATTAGAATAATACTGCTATTAGACGTTGTGGTTAGCCCTCTGGAGTCTAAAACATTGATGAATACTATCACATGATCCATTTCTCATTTCATAAATATTTAAAAACTAACCTTATAAGTGGCATAGTAAGGTTCATTTTTAAAAGCATGATAATATGTATACCATCTTATTGTTTACACAAATTATACAAATATTATTAACCTTTCGCAAATATTATATTATTCAGATTCGTTTACTCAACTGCTACTAAGTACAATAGAAATCTTTTGCTACGTCGAATCTATTGATGAAATTTGCTATTTGCCGGTTCGATTTCCGATAAATTCATTGAATTTTATAAAGTGTTACGGGTACTGATGGGTACTGTAAACCTTTGACTATATTAGTTTCTATTTTATTTTGTGTAAAAAGTAGTATTAAATACTATAAAATTAGTTTTTCCAAGCCTCTTTCCGCGAAAACAACGAAAACAGGGTAAGGTTTCGGTATTAAAAACTGAGTAATTTGTGAAATATTCTTTAAAAGAAAAATAGAAACATATAATATATATAATCAATATTATTTATTTCAAAAAAACCATCAAGTTTTAACAAAATTTATATAAAATAAAAATTATCAGTTTAACTGTTTCGTTTTTCTATAGTATAAAGTGACGAACATTTCGAACGAAGCTTCAGTCGGCTCATGTGAGCCTCTGTGAAAGGTCGTCCCTGTGTCGCTCCCTGTCGCTACGCAGCAAAATCCCACGGACAAATACATCGCTGTGCATATACGAAATCTCAGTTAGATCAACTGGTTTTGATACTTGTGCGGAAAAGAAAGTACCTTTTTATTTTTCTTCGTTAATATTCCAGTGTGTGTTTTGTCTTCCTTAGTACTCTAGTCATACATGAAGTCCAGCGTCCTGATGATGGAGACAGAAGGTTGCCATAGGAACTCTGTAATTAAACCATGTAACCTGGTCGAGTTTGGGCTTGTTTGGTTTGTGTTCTTTAGTACTCTGGTCCTACATGAAGTCCAGCGTCCTGATGATGGAGACGGAAGGTTGCCATAGGAACTCTGTAACTAAACCATGTAACCTGGTCGAGTTTGGGCTTGTTTGGTTTGTGTTCTTTAGTACTCTGGTCCTACATGAAGTCCAGCGTCCTGATGTTGGAGACGGAAGGTTGCCATAGGAACTCTGTAACTAAACCATGTAACCTGGTCGAGTTTGGGCTTGTTTGGTTTGTGTTCTTTAGTACTCTGGTCCTACATGAAGTCCAGCGTCCTGATGATGGAGACGGAAGGTTGCCATAGGAACTCTGTAATTAAACCATGTAACCTGGTCGAGTTTGGGCTTGTTTGGTTTGTGTTCTTTAGTACTCTGGTCCTACATGAAGTCCAGCGTCCTGATGTTGGAGACGGAAGGTTGCCATAGGAACTCTGTAACTAAACCATGTAACCTGGTCGAGTTTGGGCTTGTTTGGTTTGTGTTCTTTAGTACTCTGGTCCTACATGAAGTCCAGCGTCCTGATGATGGAGACGGAAGGTTGCCATAGGAACTCTGTAACTAAACCATGTAACCTGGTCGAGTTTAGGCTTGTTTGGTTTGTGTTCTTTAGTACTCTGGTTCTACATGAAGTCCAGCGTCCTGATGATGGAGACGGAAAGTTGCCATAGGCAGAGTTGGGCGTAATCAACTACTTTTGTAATCGGATTAATAATCTGATTGAAAGTAATCATGACTACATCAATCATGATTACTTTTAATCTAGATTACTTTCAATCATGATTACATTTGTAATCGTTAGTTTTGATTACAGTAGTCAGTAATCTGATTACATGCGTAGTTTTTATTATTTTTAACCGACTTCCCAAAAAAGGAGGAGGTTATATGTCTCGAAGTATGTTTTTTTTAAGCATTTTTATAATAAATGCGCTTCAATATCCAGTCAGTATGTATCTTGCATGTCTGCGATTTTCTAAGCAAATAGGGGCTTTCGACGACCGACTGTATGAATCATATACTTAGGTAGGCTGTGATATAAGTAAGTATGGATTTCGCAGAAGGTCCAATTCACAAAATGTCCAATTCGCAAAATGTCCAATTCGCAAAATGTCCAATTCGCAAAATGTCCAATTTGCAAAATTTATTAGACATTTTGCGAATTGGACATTCTGCGACCTGGACATTTTGCGTGTTGGACATTCTGCGAACTGAACATTTTGCAAAATTTATTAGACATTTTATTATATTATAAAGACTGTTATATGATGATATCTATAACAGTTATCGCAATAAAGATATGTTGAGGCAGAATGTCCAATTCGCAAAATGTCCAATTTGCTAAATGTATATTTTGCAAATTTGACATTCTGCGAACTGGACATTTTGCGAATGGGGCATTCTGTGTATTGGACATTCTGCGAACTGAACATTTTGCAAATTAAACGTTTTGCGACCGCTGGATCTTTTGCGAATTGGATGAATCATATAGGTAGGCTGTGATATAAGTATGGATTTCGTAAAAGGTACAATTTGTAAAATGTATTGGACATTTTGCGAATTGGACATTTTGCGAATTGGGCATTCTGTGAATTTGACATTCTGTCTATGGATTTCGCAAATGGTCCAATTCGCAAAATGTCCAAATCGCAAAATGTCCAATACATTTTACGAATTGGACCTTTTACGAAATCCATACTTATATCACAGCCTACCTATATGATTCATCAATTCGCAAAAAGGTCCAGCGGTCGCAAAACGTTTAATTTGCAAAATATTCGGTTCGCAGAATGTCCAATACACAGAATGCCCCATTCGCAAAATGTTCTAATCGCAAAATGTCCAAAACGCAAATGTCCAGTTCGCAGAATGTCAAATTTGCAAAATATACATTTAGCAAATTGGACATTTTGCGAATTGGACATTCTGCCTCAACATATCTTTATTGCGATAACTGTTATAGATATCATCATATAACAGTCTTTATAAATACCACAATAATATTTTATTACTCAGAAGCTCTCAGAGCTTCGAGATAGAGTTTTTCACTAAACTCTATTTATTCTTACCAGTCCTATCATGTAAACAATCTTCACTGTACTTTTTGTTGAATTTTGTTAAAAATAAATCAAATATTAGTTCAAACCTAAACATTCTAAAGTAAAACATTTATTGATTGAAAGTTTCATTTAAATCCGTCCAGTAGTTTTTGCGTGAAACGCGTACATACATACATACAGACAGACAAGAAATTGCAAATATTTTTTTTGCTTTCTATTATTCTTTTTAAGTGTCCCTCTATCCATTTCAGTCAAAAATACTAAATGTACAGACAAAATATTTTTACTGTTTTATTATATGTATAGATAAAAAAAATACTAATATAAAATAAATATTCTACAAAAATAATATTAAAAGTATCAAAATGTGTTTGTTCAAAAGATTCCCGCTTAGCGTGCGTCGCTGTGACTGTGTGCCCTGCGCATGTAGTAGTACAATCAAATACCTAAAATTGAAGCGCGTCTTTTTGTAAATGCGTCCAAATTCCTTAGTGGAAAGACCCTCGTCTCTTCCATCAGTGGAAAGACCCTCGTCTCTTCCATCCAGCCAAGGCCAGCCAGAAAGGTATCTGGGACACAAACCCACTGAAATATCATATCTAAAACTTAAGCTTCTCTATCGTGGCTATATAAAAATCCATGAATTTCCCATAGACTTAGTGAAAAGAATAGACATAACAATCTATATACAAACAGTAGTTATGCGGCCGGTCGCCATGTTTTGTCACATTATAAGTACGCGCAGGCCGCCATTTTGTGCCAAATCCTCTGTCGGCGCCGGCTTTAGGTATGCACGATTTTTTATAGGTATGTCATGTCTATTCTTTTTCTTTCGTCTGAGGAATTTCCAACCGCATCGTCGCGGCGCGCTTCCCTGTATAAGAAAAAATATTTTGTCAGGAGTTATGTAGGCTGTAGGCGTCGAATGACAAGAAATCCGACGCCCTTAGTTGTTAAGATTAGGTTACTTAGCTGTAAGAAACCCATGTAAAGTTAGTTCGAATAAAGCTTTTGTACTCGCAACACGTGTTTTTAAAAACACTCCCTCCGTGTTCCACGACGTATCTCAGGTCACATAAATATTTGCAGATAAGGACACGTTCGACTACATAGTGGTGGGTGCCGGGTCTGCCGGCTGCGTGGTCGCGAGCCGGCTGACGGAAGATGAAGATATCTCCGTCTTGCTCATCGACGCTGGCGACGACCCGCCGGTGGAATCACTTGTGAGTTTACAAGAAAATTGCTTCACCCCGTACCCTATGTGCTACAGATTCCACTCTAACCCGTATACAATTTGTCATCAAAATCTGCAGATTTTGATGACAAATTGTAAGATTTATTTGGGCTTGTTTAGCATGCTAAACAAGCCCCAATAAATCTTTCAACAAACCAAATACCTTTTATGTAAGATATTGTCAAGCCGAGAACGGGTTTTTTAGTTTTTTAAGAGAAAGATTTATTTGCATCAATTTGTAAGTTTCATTGTAACTTTCAAATTGTCACTTTGTCTAAGCCCCACGAACGAATACCTACAGACACCTAAATATTTATTTCAGCTTCCTGCATATTATCCTTACCTCAAGCGCAGTACATTGGATTGGAACTACACATCTATAGAACAAGACATTCAGAAATGTCACAAAAATAATGTTATGGAAATGACGCGAAGCAAAATGTTGGGCGGCTGTAGCAGCATCAATTTTATGATGTACGTCACGGGCAATCCTGGAGATTATAACATCTGGGCTGATATAGCCAATGATAAATCATGGAGTTACGACAATATTCTGCCTTTATTAAAACAAAACGAAGACCTTCAAGATCCTGTAGTCCTTAACTCTCCTACTGGAATCTATCATGGAACCAATGGCAGTATAGGTGTAACTAGGAAATTTTCAAACACAACGGATAAATATTTAAAATCCTTCCAAGAGTTGGGCCATAAAATCGTTTTGGATACTAATGGTAGAAATACTTTAGGATTCAGTAATTTAATGTTCACGGTTGCCGACGGTGTTCGTCAAAGTACAGCATACGCATTTTTAAGACCAGCAAAAGAACGCCCAAATTTATTCCTTCTTAAAAACACTTTGGCATCTAAAATATTATTTGACCGTTATAAAAACGCTGTGGGTGTAGAGACTTTAAATGACAATAATGAGAAAAGAATATTTAAAGCAAGAAAAGAAGTCATTATATCTGCGGGTACTATAAACACTCCACAACTTCTAATGCTATCTGGTATTGGTCCTAGAAACCATCTCGAAGAAATGGGAATACCGGTGCTAGCTGATCTACCTGTGGGAGAAAACCTACAAGACCATCCGCCAGTAATACAAATTTATCCTACTGACCGGGAAGGTCCAACAATACCCATAAATCCGCACGAAGCGCAAAATCCCAGGCTAGTCGGCAACGTCGTTACGAATAAATCTCAATCGTATCCCGACTATCAAGTGATAGGTGCTATTCTTAATGCAAACACATTAATGACGCTATGCACATTTATATACGCATACAAAGATGACATTTGCGAAAAATTTTACAACGAAAGTAAAGGAAAAAATGTATTTCTTCTAACCATATCGGTAGTTCATCCAAAATCAAGAGGCAGGATTTTGTTGCGCAGTTCAAATCCCAAAGACTATCCTTTAATTGATCTCGGCATATTTTCAAATAAAACAGATTTGTATGATGCCGTTAGATACAACCAGGATGTAAGTCGTATTGCAGAAACGAGTTTCTTTAAAAGTGTCAATTCGAAACTCTTAGCTCCGCCAGGTTGTGAAGATTTGGAACCAAATAGTAATGAGTACTGGAACTGTCATGTGCAATGTTTGGTAACTAGTTTTTACCACTACGTTGGGACGTGTGCAATGGGTTCCGTAGTGGACTCGAGGTTACGGGTGTTCGGAGTCCAGAAGCTTCGGATCGTCGACGGCAGCATCATGCCCACCATCACTAGTGGGAACACCAATGTGCCAATCATTATGATTGGACAAAAAGGTGCCAATATGATCAAAGAAGATTTGGAATACAATAATTAGAGGATTTCACACCTCTCGAGTCTGGCGACAATTTAAAAAATTCAATCCGACGGTATGCTCAATAGTACGGCTCCTTGTCCTAACAAAAATCGATTTTATGGTCCCATCCGGAAGAAAGCATGAAACTTGGCAGTTACAATTTAGAATTATTTTTTACTTTGTAGCAAAAATATCGATATTTTTGTATGAAATGATGCCAAGTTATTATCAAAAATGAATTACTGATGCTTGATTTATACGAAAACGATACCAGACTCGATATTATATTTTAACAGAATAGGCAGCAGTTCTTCGCTTGCAGCGCGCGGGGTGCACTCCTCCCCCTGTAGCTTTTACCGTTTTCATAAAAAATGAGAAAAACCACGATTTGGGACATAAAAGGGGGGGAAAGGGAGGGAAACTTTCATTTCTCGAAGTGTTTCTATATCAATATTAAAATTTATTTGTTTTATTTTATTTGTAGAACATTACAGCTTTGGAATATCTATAAATATTATTATACATATATGATTGCTAGATAGCCAATTACATTGTTCTCGCTGATAGGTAAGAATATAAGAAAAAGGTATTAAACTTCAATTAATAGCAGTACTAATTAATATATGCATATAACAAAAAGACACATGAAAAAAGCACTAGACAAGCGAAATAAAAGTATGATTAGGGTTGGGAATTGAAAAATTTAAAATAGATATATGAAAGCTACAATCATGCCAAGTTTCATGCTTTCTTCCGGATGGGACCGTATTTCACGTTAAGGACCCTAACTACAAGGATTGGCACATAAAAACACTTAAATTTTTTAGAATAGATTTATTTCCATCCTCAGCAAACACAAAAGTTAATTGTATTGTAATTGTACCAACACTCTTATTACATTTCGCCAACTCCAGGGAACTTTGAGTTATTTTGTATGAATTTGAATATTTTTCTTCCTATGTAAATTAATATTAAATAATTATAAAATAGCATTGGTTTAATTAACAAAATACTAACATGAATTTTTAGAAATATTTAACTAGATCACAAATGCATGGTTCCAGCACTAGCTGGAAATATTTTTGTAAGATTGAGCATCACAAAAATAAAGTACATAGATTAAAACACAATGAGGGTATCGTGTTTCCGCTCACTAGTTGGCAATACTGGCGTGTGAGGTATGTCAGACGGTACATACAATACTGTTATTTGAATTTGACACATCGACATTGACAGCGTTATATCGGTATATGACAGAATATCTGCACCTCACATCTGGTGGAATAATGATCGATATTTCTGACAGCTAATTAAGAAAAAAAAATCAGTATAAAAAAATTAACAGATGGAGTTTTATTGAAAGCCGAGTTGTAATAATGGCTGTACCTATATTGTGCGCTTTTTATAGGCAGCCAGAGGCAGAAAAAAATTACCTGACAGTTTGACAAATCACAAAATTGATACTTTTTAGATGTTTTATTACTAAGTTTTTTTTTTTTTTAATGCCTTCTTGTTTAGAACTTTTTCTCTCGCCTTTGCTTAAGCGCCATCTATGAAGTCATCTGGAACTATTTTTTTTTTAATTTGTGTCTCGGAAAAATCCTCATTGAACGCGTTTGGCTTTATTGTATTTCTATGAGCTGAAAGGCATGCATATGTAAGTTAGATGACAATGACGTTATAATGACGGAGCCATTGAGGATCCATCGGTCAAATCTAGTTTATACTAGTTTTATTCGTCGAATATTTTTCTGTTCTTGTCTCTGTCCTAGCTGATAAAAAACAAATTGTTCTTTAAGCCGGCCGTCAGTTTATTTACGTACGGAAATTTCAGATTCGGAGACATGAATGCAAACGAAATGTCAAAATCCATACAAAATATGATGGGCGCAAATGTGTCTAACTTTTTCCGTACAGACATGTACACACGGACGAATTTTTACACGTGTGCGGCTTGTCGAACTATTTGCATAAAAAGCGTGCATTCGGGTCTCCGGATCTGAAAATTCCGAACGGAAATAAACTGACCCGTGCGCCCAGCATTAGTAGCTAGCTCTTAAAAAAATTGCACAATTCGCGAATAGCAAAATATTATGTTTTATAACATAGTTTCTATGATAGTTATCCTAATTCATTATATCGCGTTCTACACAGTCGGTTGTCAGCTCTTGTTTTGTGACATGAGTAAAGAGAGCAGCGCCGCTCGCTCTTTCTCTTTCTTCCTCACCACATCTAGAGAGCGGTTCTTCCAAGAACTTTTCCGAAGTTTGATCGGCCGGCTGCCCACATACCGACCTGGAAACCAAAGATTCATGTAAATTTTTATTTTTGTCAAGAATTTATAAGTGGTCTTTCGTATCGTAAAAGAAATTCCCTGTAATATTGTAACAATGAAGGGTAATTTGAATATGTAAGTGTACCTACATTTATGTAGTTTGTTTCAAACATAAACTGTTTTATTGACATGGACGGTACGCGTCGGTAAAATGATACATGCAAACGTCATTCTGATTAATTACACAAGTCTCCACGTGTTTGCAACTTCTGATCTATGAAACGGAGTAGCGTTTTGATGGCCGACTATTTCCATCTCATTCGTACCTGCAGTTCCTCGCATAAGTGTATCTCTGTCGGTACCTCCGTTTTGACATTTGTATCAGACACTTTTTTGTATGGGAGTTCCGTTTCTTTTAACGAAGTGATTACATTCTTCTTATAGCCGCCACACACGATCAGTTTTAACTGTCAGTGAAAACTGATCGTGTGTGGCGGCTATTAGCCAGTCTTAGCAAGTCTTAGCTCTGGCGTGGTGCGGAGCGGTTGTGTTTTATATGTGGCTGTGTAGTCAGTTTTTTTATAACATAGGGCGGCAAACGAGCAAGCGGGTAATCTGATGGTAAGCGATCACCGCTGCCCATGGACAACTGCAACACCAGGGGTATCACAAGAGTGTTGCCGGCCTTTCAAGAAAAGGTAGACTCGTTTTTTGAAGGTTCCAATGTCGTATCGGTTCGCAAACAGAGGGAGAATAGTGTTTTGTGAAACCTGAACTACGACTCATTTATTTATTTATTCACACCTTACAACTTATCATGTTTATCTATGGTCATTAGTAATTTTATGCTTACCGTCCATTTCTTTCATGGCTTTGATGAAATCTCCAGGGTCCTTGAAGCTGACGAATCCGAAGCCCTTGCTCTTATTGGTGCGCTTGTCTCGGATCACTTTGGCTCGCTGGAACGACGTGTACTTGCTGAATGTACGAGTCTGAAATAAAGTTTAAGTATAACTTTAACAATGGGCCAAAACGTTAATTTCATGGGCTCCACCCATAAAGTTAGAATATTTTTTTAATTTTCCTTAGAGACTCAGACAGCTGACGAAGTGGGATGTCAGATATGGTTTTTGCCTATGTTAGTGAAGGACAGTTAATATATTCTGTGAGGTTCATTTTCGTCAAGTTGGACATTTTTGATGTGTTTTGGTTCCATAGAATTTGTGAACAATCTGTAAAAAAACGGATTTTTGAGCACACTATTATGAACGTTTTTGGGCTTCATTTGACAATCAAGTTTGTAGGTCTATCAATATGATATTTTTTTTTTCTGTGTCTATGGCTCCACCCAAAGAAAACCGGCTTCCTGGCGGGATGACTTAGATTCACACTCTGCAGAATGGTTAACAATAGCTCAGGATAGAGATAAATGGAGGGAGGAGAGGGAGGCCTTTGCCCAGCAAGGTCAGATTTCTCAGCAGCTGACTGTACAGCGTACAAAGTCAAAGTCAATTGTTTTTATTTAAATAGGCTTAAAAATAGCACTTTTAAATCGTCAAATTCTTGTTTTTTAGTTAGTTGACGTCATAAAATTACTTAAAGCTAAGGTTACCACCGCCTCCAAAGCGCAAGTGGAGAAGAGGCGGCGCAACAAACTCCACTGCTGCAATTTCTCCAAAGACGTCACTTTACAACATATGTCTTACAATGAGCGATTTTTCTGACAGCTAATTAAGAAAAAAAAATCAGTAAAAAAAAATCTCAACAGATGGAGTTTTATTGAAAGCAGAGTTGTAATAATAGCTGTACCTATATTGTGCGCTTTTTAATGGCAGCCAGAGGCAGAAAAAAAATCACCTAACAGTTTGACAGTTGCACAAATCACAATATTGATACTTTTTAGATGTTTTTTTTACTAAGTTTTATTTTTTTTAAATGCTAATCCCGTGAATTTTTGCTTTTTGTATGGAACTTTTTCTCTCGCCTTTGCTTAATCTATGAAGTCATCTGGAACTATTTTTTTTTAATTTGGGTCTCGGAAAATCCCTCATTAAATGACTATACTCACAAGCAGCTCGTCAGTGACGTCATTTCCGAGGTCTCCGCAGAACATGCGGAAGTCATCATCAGGCCACTCCAAAAGAGACACATCTTCCCACACCTGCCCGCCCGCAGTGCGTACCACCTAGTTCAGAACAAGCTAATTTTTAAAAAACTAGCCTCGTCCCGGGACTTCGCTCTCGTAGGAATTTGGGGATAAATAGTACCCTATGTGCTATTCCCAGTATTTTTCTACCGGTATACCAAAATTCATCGAAATCCGTCCAGTAGATTTTGCGTGATTGAGTAACGAACATTCTCGCACGCAATCTCACAAATTCACAAACTCACATCCAAACTTTCACATTCATAATATATTTTTTTTTTAACCTATATTGTCCCACTGCTGGGCAAAGGTCTCCCCCACTTGCTTCCACCTATCCCTTTTTTTTTTAATGCTAATCCCGTGAATTTTTGCTTTTTATATGGAACTTTTTCTCTCGCCTTTGCTTAATCTATGAAGTCATCTGGAACTATTTTTTTATTTGGGTCTATTCTATTCATAATATTAGTAGGATAAAAAACACGACTGGAAACTCACATAACCTGTCACTCGGAGGAATGCAAGGAATTTAAAAATACCTCTCTCATAAAAATCTGATAAGCAGTTCAGGACTTAGGTGAACATACATGAACCCTAAACACAAAACACTCCTTTTTTGTCTGTTGTGTAATAAATTCAATACTTCACCTATGGTGAATATATGCATTTCCTACTACATACATACATATAATCACGTCTTTATCCCTTACGGGGTAGACAGAGCCAAGAGTCGTGAGACTCGAAGGCCACGCTTAGCTGAATAGTGGACTTTCTGATGGAATGGAGATTCTGATTTCCTACTGGACGGAATTTAATGAACATAGGTTGTCCTGGTAACACAAAGGGTGCTTTTTATTACCAAATTTCTACGGGAGCAAAGCCCTATGGAGCAATAATTTGATTAAAACTAACGTGAGACGCGTGAGTATCCGTATCAAAATCATTATGCCCTATGGAGCAGCAAGTTATTTTATGTATGTAGTTTGTAGTTCAATCACAAAAAATCTATTGGGAGAATTTTGATGTTTGGTACATGGGTAGAATAGACCAGACAATTTTTTTATACTTATTTGAAATATCTCACAATAACAGAATCATTAGTGAAAGAATCATATCAACAACCAAGCTCTAATAAATTAGTTCAGGAGAATAAACTCATGCTGAAAAATCGCAAAATGTATTTAATTATATATATTCTATCATAAAATTACATATTTTTAACAATCCTCATACCTTGTCTGGGCCCCTAATAAACCTTATCAAATAGCAATATAGTACTTTCAAAAATAATTTTTTTTTCTTCAAGTATAGAAATCAGCAAGGTGAGAGAAAACAGAAAAAAATTAAAGATTTACCTTTCGGCTTTTCTTTTCTTTCTTGACTTTAGGCACAACAGTCTCTGTGGTGGTGATGGTGACGGGCAGCGGCAGGGGCTGAGGTGCGGGGGCGGGGGCGGGGGCGGGTGTGGGGGCGGGGGGCGCGGGAGGGGGCGACGCGGCCGGCGGGGGGCGCGGCGGCGGGGAGCGGGGCCGCTTCTGCAACATCAATAACTTCGCTTTTGATGCGGTGGTGGCTAAGTGGTAATGACACCCACCTGAGGTCAGATAGGACCCGAGTTCAAATCCTACCTATGTCACACAAGTTTGTAGACCAATCTGACTCATGTATGATAGTTTTCACATAGACCACCACCTGCTTCCATTGAAGGAAAACATTGTTTAGTTTACTATCCGAAGTAAAAAATCTGTTATAAATCTATACTATTAATATAAATAAATGTGAGGAGCTTTATTGTTATGAATGGACTAATCTCTGGAACTAACAATCACATTTGAAACAGTTTTAATTTAGACTAACACAGCTTTTAACTAAATTCATAAGGAAGGCTAAACCATACAAAATTTCATAAGAAAAATAAATGAAATACCACTTTACCTTCTTTTTCTTTTCATGTTTTTCTTTTTTCTCTTCATCATCTTTTGGCTGTTTGTATAACTTAGGTGCAGCGGACAGTATAACTGGCTGTGGTTTTGGAGGAGGCGGGGGAATGAGTTGAGGACCTGGCATTGTTGGTCTCATGAATGGCATAGGACCAGGAAAACCTTCCGGACATGGCCCTCGCAGTCGTTGTACCTATGATTGCGTGAGATGATTATTATAATTTGATTTATTAAATAAATATAATGATTAAATTATAATTATGACTAGAACAAGCACAATGGAAATGACTGACACATGATTTCCAATCTAACAACAAC
Organism: Ephestia elutella; assembly: GCA_018467065.1. Taxonomy (NCBI): domain Eukaryota; kingdom Metazoa; phylum Arthropoda; class Insecta; order Lepidoptera; family Pyralidae; genus Ephestia; species Ephestia elutella. The sequence goes on from CM031575.1 coordinate 4,480,056, forward strand.
TTCTAAATACCTTAACAAATTGAAACCTTCAACACAGAATACATAATAGTACAAGTACAGAAGGAACAGTCCGAAAAATCAATTAAAAGAATAGCGACCCTTGCTGCGATACAATTAAGTGCAATTCTGATCGCACAACGCTAATAACCTACAGTTATATTCACCTAAACGTTCCATCTCTTTCTATCGCATAACGCTTACCTTTTCTGGCAAAGTAAGGGTTGTCCACTTTTAAATAATAATTTAATCTGAATATTTAATTACAGTTAGACATGCGCCTGTTTATTAGGTACTCTACTTTTGTGAATTAATGACGTGTCAAATAAACCTAGGCTAGGTCTTAGTAGTATGTAGAAATGTAGGTAGGTCAGAAAACTATTTTATATTTACAATGTCTGCATAGGTTATTTGTTGATTGTGTTTTATGTTCCTCTATTTATAAAACAATAATTAGATCGGTGAAGTAAGTGACGAAAAAAGTTTGCGTGTGCGTATCCTTTTTGTCAGGCCTTACTGGCTAGCCACACCGGCAGGGCCGCCGAACATACTTGCGTTTTCAATACCTACCGTGGAGTGTGACAAACCTGCCTTCAACAACTAACAGACCACATAATGTATTGTGTTACAATTGTTATCTAAAACATGATGTTTGAAGGATTAAATTTGTTGTTGTTTTTAATAACATAGACTATATTATATATGTATGTATTTTTCAGATGACTCCTGTGCTTCATTTTATTTCAAAATTTATTATCAAATTAAAGAAATATCACCACACATACAGATGCTGGCACCATCATTGAAGGCGGAGGCGGCGGTGGGGGTACGGTCGGGAACATCATTCGTGGCGCAAACATGCCTTCCATAGCCATTAGTGTCGGGGGAGGCGGGGGCGGAGGTAATGCTCGCTCCAACTGCTGCTGCACGGCTCCAAATGTGCCCGCTGCGATCACAGGCCGCATCATACCGGGTATCTCACCACCCGAGATCTCTGCCTCGAACCTAAAACATCGTCCAGCCTTTCGTAGGTAGGTACATGAAACTTCTAGGGCTTTGTACAAGCAATTTTAACAATTACAATTTATTGTAGACAGGCTGAATTGACTACTAACCTGGACATTTCATCTTGCATCTGTTGAAATTTACTGGAGTCGTCCATGGTGATCCGCAGCGCTTAACCTTTAAAGAAGCCCACAAAATTACGAACTAACGAGAAATTGCTTTAAGGTTATTTATATTACAAAATCCCCAATACGTACTTTAGGTGGTAACATTATCATAAAGCGAATTTAATTACAGGCACACTTTCTTATTTTATTCCACTCTTCTCTGCAAACAAATTGAAAAGAAAGAAAATAATTTGATTGATTGGTTGGTTTTTGGTTAACGTTTGACGTACCGTACCGTATCCGACGGCCGACCGAACAACTGATGACACATGACACTGATATATTTGACTTTTTTTTTCTTCCTAGGTACTGATATCCAACTCTCTGACGTGTACGTGCCAACCATAGTTACGAATAGTGTCAATTGCAATGTCAAAGTCAACAAACCAGATTTTTTAGGTTGTTGTTTTGGTTTTGTCATTGTGTCATTCAGTACATAGTGATTGTGTGTGTATGCTCCATGGAAGTAATAAGTACCTTTGTACAAGTACTTACTACTTCCATGGTATGCTCTTTTTCTCTATTTATTTAGTTTGTGGCTCTTTGGTGTCATTCATTTAATCATTTGCTGCTTTCGTTTAGCATTTTTTCAAAATGATAGAAGACGACAATAAAACTCTGTGGTGTGGGAATTTACCTGAACAGGCTACAGAAGAGTTGTTATACGAATTATTTTTACAAGTAAGTCATTATCAACTCTTCTACGATCAACAACGGTACATAACGTTTGTCAAGTGCTGACTGAGCAATTCTTTTTACTTGTTGCAGGCTGGGCCGCTGGAGAAGGTGCGAATAGCAAAGGACAGAGATGGGCGCCAAAAAAATTTTGCATTTATCACGTACAGCCACGAAGTTTCTGTACCATATGCCCTGAATTTGTTCCGTGGGACTTCACTCTTTCACAAGAGGCTTTCACTTCAAAGTCGCGGCCGCTTAGCATGGTTGCCGCCTCCTATAAGATGTACTGGACCAGAGCCAAATCTTGAGTTTAGTGGGCAAGTTAATGTTTCCCAACAGTTTGCAGATATGACAGAGAGGTTACAAGATGAAGAGTATAGAGCTGTGCATGGTATCCGCCAGCCTCACGATTACCATGACAAGCTAGTGGTAGCCAGCTTGCAAGGCAACTGGAGCCACAGGCACCACCCATACATGCCCAACAAGGACAAACCGAATAATAATCCACATAACAGAGATGAATTTCGTCAACGTGAGAATGCTAGTGACAGAGGGAACCAGCGTAGCAAGCATTCAAATAATTGGAGGGATAGGAGGAGCCATAGAAAAGGCAATTATCAAAGAAGGGAATGATTTTTGTTAATTAAGTTAATAAATAACATTTTGACAAAGCAGTTAGAACATGACAAGTGCTCAAACTATGCAAAGTTCTCTTCTAACATTTTTAAAATGAGTTTTTAGATTTTAAAACATATGCTGCGGCAATATTTGAACAATTTAAGATATTACTAGACTCGGTTGTGTCATAAACACATCCATGAGTTAGATTTTTGTGAGAAAGTAAAACAATACTAATTTTTTTAGGAAACTATTCAACAGTACAAAAATCTGGTGTTTTGATAGTTATTAAAATTTATGACACCTTCTGGACTTGGGGATATATAGTCTGTCTTCAGTACATATATTGTATACCTGCAGATAAATACCCAACCGTTGCCCTATTTGAATAAATAAAAATATTTAAAATGTGGCAAATAAAACAATTATTGTGCTTTTATATTTTTAAAAACATAAATATTGATGTAAAATAGTGCAATGTTTCCAAAAGATCATTTGTATTTAAATATATAATAAAATATTACAATATTCTTTCTCTTTGGTCATTTTACAAATGTATATTGCATTTGTAGTATAACTTGATTTACAGGATGTGTTGCACAACACCATCTGTAATTAAATATCAATATTATTCTAGAGATATTGTCATAAAAAGCTAAAATTTAATATTGGTTAACCTATGTTGCCCACTGCTGAAAAAGGTCTGCGTCCAAACCTACGTTCAATGCTAATTGTGACCTACATAAATATTCCTTACAGCATCATCTCTGTCTTCCCCTCTACATATGCTCTATCTTCAACATATTCTACTCTTAAGGCCCATTTAGATAGTGCATGACAAAAGCAATAATTGCAATGCAACAATTGACTTTCAATAATTGCAAGCAACTGTTGTTTAGTCCATGCGAGTAAATTATTGCTTAAATTTAAATGTATGTAACAGGCAAAATACTTGCATGTGTAAATGGGCCTTTCTAACAATGTAACTAGAAAAAAAAATACTTTCCTATTATTAATGTGTCACTGTGAGGATGTGACCTCCAAAGGCTGTCTTCGCGGCTTCATTTGTACAGTCTGCACCACGACGGGTGTCTTTGGATCTTGCTTATCGGGCGGCGGAGAAGCGGCTGGCGTTGATTGTGATGCGACAGTGGTGTTAGACTGTTGATTAAATCCTAACTAATATTATAAATGCGAAAGTGAGTTTGTTTATAACCTCTTTACTCTTTATCTATTCAACCAGTCTTCTTGAAAATTTCGCATACATATAGTAAAATACTGAGAAGGACATAGAGTACCTTTCATTCCGGGAAATGCACTGTTCCCGTGTGAAATTCACGCTGGCAAAGCCGCGGGCAAGACCTAACTAATATTATAAATGCGAAAGTGAGTTTGTTTATAACCTCTTTACTCTTTATCTATTCAACCAGTCTTCTTGAAAATTTCGCATACATATAGTAAAATACTGAGAAGGACATAAGAGTACCTTTCATTCCGGGAAATGCACTGTTCCCGTGTGAAATTCACGCTGGCAAAGCCGCGGGCAAGATTTTGATATACTCTATACATTGTATATCTGTGCTAATAATGGAGATTTTCTATACCGACGTAGGGGTTGCTTCGCCTACACATATGCGGCGGTAAAATTGAATATGTGTAGATACTAGACAGCCGAGCCGCCCTGATGCGCGGCGCACATGCCCCAAGACAAAAGGGGCGCCAAGGCAAGACTATTGTCTTGCGAGTTGCGGCGCGTAATAATTTACCAGTGATTCCCGTCCCGACCCTGTCCTGTACCATACAGGACAGGATCGCGTACAGGCTGTATGCGTTTTTTTTTTGCACCTCCGGTAAAATTAAGAAGCTATTTATAGGTTACGCACACAGGCGCTGCCGAGGGTTGGCCCGGCCCTGTGTAAAGATGAAGTAATGCTTCTTTACAAGTTACGTTCGAAGTAACAAAGCCATGTTGTTGGACAAATAATGCCGGTCCGAATTAATATGTGTAGCAACCATTCTCATCTTTAAACTTGTATTTCATGCGTGGAATGAAACACATGTAACTAATTAGCAATGCTAATGGAGCAGTTAGCCATTGCCTTCTCCATTTCACACACTAGCTGACAAACCATCAACTAGAGTGCAGGTTACCTCACTGTTTTCCCCGGTGTAGCAAGTGGTGGTCTGTAAAAACTATAATAAGCACGATCCAAACCTAGAACTTTTCGACCACTGGCGGATGTCTTAACAGCCGAAGGCAGACCTAAGCTGAGACGGCTAGGACGGCGTCAAGGGTTGGAACCAGGCCCTTGATTCTACAAATTACAAATGTAGATGTCGAGCCTCAGTTGTGTCTCAAAGGCCAAAGAAATCGTAATAAAACAGAAGTCTTACAGAGGTCTTGTCACTTTATTTCCATTTCTTTGGCTCTTGAGACACGATATCGATATTTATAATTAATGGAATCTGCCCCCAGAACGCTCAAAATAGAGAAATCTGGAAAGGCCTACCCTCGGGTGTAGCGCATTGGATGATGATGGATGATGGATGTCTTAATAACTTGACCACTAATAGCACAGTCACGTGACACAGCTAATATCGAGAGTAATACATACGTAAGAGCACTTACAATTCGACTTGCATATTTATATCGGACGTAGCCAATTATTTCATACATGAAGGCCCAGGATACGAATAAAAACACGACGGTTAGTACTTTCTCGTCGTATCCAAATAAATCTGAGCCCAGTATCTTGTAAACTACGTAGGAACCGATGATGCCGCGAATGATTACAAACATCGTTAGGTAAGCCACCTCCACTATTAGGAAATATACTGATTTTTCTAAACCTTCATTTTTGAGTAACCTGTTGGCAAAAGGATTTACAGTTTTTAAAAAAAAACTTTCACAATATGCACTTGGAATAATAAAAACTTCGAAAATAATAAGATAGGTAATACTAAGGTAATACCCATTTTTTACTTTCCATACTAATTCCGATCAGCTGGCTGATCGGTCAGTTTGTATTGGAAAACACACCATTATAGTATTTTTTTGTTATAATTTTTTTTGGAAACAAGATTAGTTTGTTTTTACCATTATAATCCTGCTAGAAAATTAGGGCTAGTGTTCAAAAAGTTACTCTGAATTTTGAAGAGAGATAAACAAAAATAAAATAGGTTTAAAGCGTTGGTTAACGTTTCCATGAATAAGACGGTAGGTAGTAACAAAAAAATGCTAACCATCTTGTTTGTAGCAGAGGATTGGTGACTTCCATCAAAGCCAACTGGCACGAGAAGGTGCAACCAGAGTTTTCCTTCTGCATATATATATCAACGGCGTATATCGCACCCAGATGGTGGACCAGCATAACGAGGTTTTCCGACCAGTACACGAGGCACCAGGCGAAATCCATGGCGAAATAACCCCATGACCATACCATCAAGGCATATTGAGCCGCCGTCGCCTGCGCTGGAAGAAACATGATAGATAGAAAATAAAAATCGTTATTTGCAGCTAGAAAACACACATACAGTTTCATACAACAAATTAAAAGAAAAAGAGTACAAACAATGAAAAAATAAGTGTGTGTATGTAGCAATACAATATGATAAAAGGATAGGTAGGCATTGTTTCATGTAGGTATATTCTCATCCCTGTTAAAAAAGTCCATTGATCATACGTCAGCGACCTACACTCTTTATACGTGCACAAGATTTTCCCGAAATATGGGAGAATTGTTTCACATAATCGCCAATGGTGATTATGTGGAACAATTCTTTGATCATAACGAGATTGCCTTTGCGGTCTTAAGAGTCCTTTTTTGTCTAGAATTAACAATCAGCCATTCACGAAGAACAGCATTTACCTAACGCGAAGTTCCCACAGAAGAAAAGGCGAGGGGCAATACCTAATTAAAATGAGAAGGTAGTGGAAATATTTACAGGTAAGCCGCTCTGGGGTGATATTCATGAAGTCGCACTGTAACAGGCCTATGGTAGCTGCGATGCTGCCATGCAGGAGGGTGACGACCCGGGAGTACCACTCAGGGCTCTGCCCCGGGAGCGCCGCTGCGGTCCACAGGTACAGCCAACTCCAAAACATAAACGACGACAGCTTCAGAAGTGAAGCTCCTGTGAGTTCCAGCGTATGCCGTATAGCCATTCAGGACATCGTGAAAGCTGGACTATTTTATGAATATTGCTATTTCAGTTTTGATTGTTATGATAATTTTTTGTAGGCATTTATTGCTGTGTATTGTTTAGGGGTCTGGCAGGTGTCAATTCTACGTCGTCGTCAGTTTGTAAAGCTATGTTTTTTATTTATTTATGTGACAGTAAACAGGCATGGTTATTAATCTCAAAATAACTGTAATTTGTGTTTTTCTTATTGATATCGACGATACGATATCATATGAGCTCGGTGTATTGGTAGTGGTTTCTCTACTTTTCTTCGGCCGATTCTTCGCCCCATCCGCATTCTACGCACCTAACGACCTTTCTCTCTCTCGATCATATACATAACCATTCAGGAATTTTGTATTTCACCATAAATTACCTTTGAAAGGCTAGACCATGGAAGTAATAAATATGTATTTATAGTGCACCATGTTAGTTTTTCCCGATGAAGGACTCGGCCCGATGTTAACTGGGGGCCAATTCCACTAATTACAAACGTAAATGTCGTGTTTTAATGAGCGATTTTCTGACAGCTAAATTAAGAAAAAAAAATCAGTATAAAAAAAGTCTCAACAGATAGCGTTTTATGAAAGCCGAGTCGTAATAATGACTGAACCTATATGATGCGCTTTTTATTGTCAATCAGAGGCAGAATAAAATCACCTAACAGTTTGACAGTTGCACAAATCACAATATTGATATATTTTAGATGTTTTTTTTTACTAAGTTCTTTTTTTTTAAATGCTAATCCCGTGAATTTTTGCTTTTTGTATGGAACCTTTTCTCTCGCCTTTTATGAAGCGCCATCTATGAAGTCATCTGGAACTATTTTTTTTTTATTTGGGTCTCGGAAAATCCCTCATTGTGTCTCAAGATCCAAGGAAATTAAAATAAAGTGACAAGATCTCTATAATACTTCTATGTTTTATTACGATTTCTTTGGCCTTTGAGATACAACTGAAGCACGACATCTACGTTGGAGCGATTTTTCTGACAGCTAATTAAGAAAAAAAAATCAGTACAAAAAAGTCTCAACAGATAGCGTTTTATGAAAGCCGAGTAGTAATAATGGCTGAACCTATATGGTGCGCTTTTACTTTTCAACCAGAGGCAGAAAAAAAAATCACATAACAGTTTGACAGTTGCACAAATCACAATATAGATACCAACTTTTTAGTTTTTTTTTTTACTAAGTTTTTTTTTTAATGCCAATCCCGTGGATTTTTTGCTTTTTGTATGGAATTTTTTCTCTCGGCTTTTACTAAGCGCCATCTATGAAATCATTTGGAACTATTTCTTTTTTTAATTTGTGTCACGGAAAATCCCTCAGCCCTGTACAGTGCGTCATAAGTGCAGTCGTACCTCGAAGACCTTATTGCCTAGCCTTGATCATAATGCCTTATAGATTTAGATTCTGACTGTACTTTTGACTCTTGACTTTACATTCATCTTAACTTTTTAGCCTGAGTTTTAGACTATCATGCTCATATGCTGTGCTGAAGACATTTAGGACCCGCTTCTTCTTTCAAGGCTGCCAACTCCTTCTGGCTGCGGGCGACTACCTGAACTTCTTAGACCCTTTATAAATAAAGGTATAAAAATAACATACACTCATTGATGTATCCTAATCCTAACTAATATTATAAAAGCGAAAGTGTGTTTGTTTGTCACCTGTTCACGTTTTATCTACTGAAACAATCTTTCTGAAATTTTGCATACACGTACTTGGAAGTACTGAGAAAGACCTATCATCAAGAGTACCTTTCATCCCAGGAAAAAGCACTGTTCCCGTGGGAATTTCACGTGGGCAAAGCTGCGGGCAAAAGCTAGCACTATATATAAATGCGGAAGTGAGTTTGTTTGTTTGTTACCTCTTCACGCTTTATGTACTGAACCCATCTTCCTGAAATTTTGCATACACATAATTAAAAGTATCGAAAGGAAATAGGGTACCTTTCATCCCGGGCTAAAGCACTGTTCCCGTGGCAAATTCACGAGGGCGAAGCAGCGGGCAAAACTAGTAGACTACATTTTTTCCAAAGTTGATTAAAATATCTCAAACTGAATTAATAAATTTTAAATATCAGATACAAGAATAGATTATACAGAATAATATAATGAGACATTATTCTATAGGTCAATAAAGTCAAAAAGTTCACCGTTGCATCATATTGGAAGAATAATTTTTACAACTGGATAGTGTCAAATGTCAACATCTTACCGGCTATTTTTTTTAAACATGTTCGAATATGCAAACTAGGATGATTAAAATATAAAAGAGCGCGTCCGAAATTCTAAACACATTAGTGCTGTACCTAGTGATACTCCAACATATCAATATGAGGACCGTAAGTTTTTTTTAATGATATTAGCTCTCTGTTGTCTGACCAAGGATATTGCATAGGTCATTGCCAAATTAGTTTTGGTTAGGTATTTACTAACTGGTTTTTTATTCGGATAAAGATTGATATGAAAGTTCTTTTTTCGATTAAAAAAAATATTTATTCCCGAGATAGTCCTGCTTCCAAAGCGCAAATAGAGAAGAGGCGGCAGGGATGATGATTGGGTAAAAAATAAAATAAATGATGCTATTTAAATAATGAAACATAATAATTGAATATCACTTTAATTGATCAATTTTGTTTATAACATGGTTTACTATTTTTTAGTTCTAATTAAAGTATAATGGGAATGCTTTTTGACTCCATTAAAAGTGACGTCACTGTTGAGTACTGTCATACAAATCCCATATAAATTATTGTTTTTGACATTTATATTAGAAAAAAGTATCTAATTTGACTTGTTGTCATCTACCCTAGCGCCCCGGGGCTTCGCTCCCGTGGAAATTTCGGGATAAAAAGTACCCTATGCTATTCCTGGTATTTTTACACGACTGAGCAAAAAAGGAGTGTTATGTTTTCAGGGTTCATGTATGTATGTAAAAATGTACTTATGTTTTCTTTATTGCACCATAAGTCCTGAACGGCTTAACAGATTTTGATGTGAGAGGTATTGTTAGATTCCTTGCATTCCTCCGAGTGACATAGGCTATGTGAGTTGTCAGTCGTGTTTTTTGTTTTCAAATAATTACTCGCTCGCTTGTTCCACTCATATTCTAAATTTCATCGAAATCCGTCAAATGTCCTTACAAACTCACATCCAAACGTTCGCATTTATAATATTAGTAGGATACTGTAAAAAAAAACTTATGTTGGCAGTGCATCGTATTCGCCCTGTGCGTGGCCGTCGCCAGCGCAGCCGCCGCCGTCACCGACTCCAGAACTGCACAAATCATTCGCTCCGAACTGGATAACATCGGTGTTGAGGGATACAGATACGCGTAAGTTTTTTTTATTGGTATCATCATCATATTCAGCCAGGCCTCCCTTATTTCGCGCCACTTCTTACAGTCCTGTGCCAGTCTCGTCCATCACTTTCCCGCTATCCGAACAATGTCATCTGACCCGCGGGTTGGTGGTTTACCTACAGGTCGCTGTCTTTTAATACCTTTATATTCTTTTTATTATATTTATTATATACCTACCCGACCGTGAATGTACAGTTGGAGGCATATAAACCTGGCCGATCTGGTAAGGTCAACTGACCTTACCAGATCGGCCAAGTTATTTGCTGCCGACTGTACTAGAAAAAGGAAGAACTGGGTGTTGCTTCTGCTAATGTTAAGTCATGATCGTGACTCAATGGTATTTCAATAGTGGTTTTTGTACAGTTAAAGTTACTAGGAAGTAAACAAACACTACTGTTGAAAAACCATCAAGACACGATTATGACTCGACGTTAGCAGAATTGACACCCTTGATGATGTCGTGAAGTCCTTTTGATCGACGACCTCCGTGGCCTATTGGTTATCATGCCGGACTGACACACCGGAGGTCCTGTGTCCGATCCCCGGTCGGATCAAGATTCGAAAATGATCTTTTCCAGATTGATGGATCTGGGTCTTGGATAATTAAAGTCTCGAACTTACTTTGGGGCTAACACACATATTGTGTGTTTTGTCCGTATTTATTTACCAGCTTTTGCCCGCGGCTTCGCCCGCGTGATTTTCCCACGGGAACAGCGCTTTTTCCCAGGATAAAAAGTAGCCTATCCTTCTCAGTACTTCTAACTATGTGTAGGTATGTGAAATTTCAGAAAGATTGGTTCAGTAGATAAAGCGTTTAGAGGTAACAAATAAATAAACAAACAAACTCATCACTTTCGCATTTATAATATTAGTTAGGATTTACTTAATTTAACAAAATATGTTTCCCCTGATTGTAGATACGAGACCAGTGACGGCATTTCAGCCCAGGCAGAGGGCCAACTGAAGAACGTCGGCTCCCAGGACGAGGCGATGGAAGTCCGCGGCCAGTTCTCTTACACCGGCGCCGACGGCCAAGTGTACACAGTCACTTACATCGCCAACGAGAACGGGTTCCAACCCCAGGGTGCCCATCTTCCCCATTCCGCCTAAACGATGGTTTTAGACATTTCCCATAGATTTAGATATGATTAATCTTAATCTATGACCTTTTCTGTTGAGATATCTTTGTTATTGTAGCGATTAGGCATTAAATATGATTTGGTTACACTGCTATCTTTTTTTTTACCCGCGATCATTAGGAGGGCGGCAAAATTGCCCTTTTTGAACACCTCCTCCACTTTCAGTCTTCAGGATTCGTCCCAAGGCAGGCGGCAACAGCTAGAAAGAAAGGTTCGCCCCTGGGGCTGCGAATAAAGTCAAAGTCAGGGTCAAATTTTTTTATTGAAACTCGACACCTACTTCACGACCATGTACCGGTTATCCAGAGACTGAAGAGCCGCCACAGCTTTATTAAGGAGGTGCTGCCTCTGATTGTTGAAGCTTCGCAGTCTCGGATTGACTTGTGGTTGGAGAGAAATCCCGCAGCGTCACCCATTCCGCTATCAGAGCACCTCCCCCCTGGATCTGGTCTACCTTGGCCGACATGGAAGTCTATAAACAGACTCCGGACACAAGTCGGCCGAAGCAAAGAAAATATGTCCAGGATATATAGCTCGGAAACAGTCTGTTTGTGTGGTGCCTCTCCCCAAACTATGGCACATTTATTGTCTTGCTCAGCGTGCCCACTATATGTACGCTTAAAGACCTATATGACGCAACAGATAATACTGTATCTGTGGCGTCATATTGGTCATCACACGCTAAGGAGAAGATTGAAACTTGGCCTTCAAAGAAGGCTCTTTTTCACGTCGAAAACTAATTATTTAATCACTAGCTTTTGCCCGCGGCTTCGCCCGCGTGAATTTCCCACGGGAACAGTGCTTTTTCCCGGGATAAAAAGTAGCCTATGTGCTATTCCAGATACCTCTGTACCAAATTTCATCGAAATCCGTCCAGTAGATTTTGCGTGATTGAGTAACAAACATCCTCACAAACTCACAAATTCACAAAGTCACAAATTCACAAACTCACAAACTCACATCCAAACTTTCGCATTTATAATATTAGTATGGATAATATATTAAGTCTCAAAGCTACAAACTACTAGCATTTCGGAACGACCACTGCAGAATACCCACGCACGCTACGCCATGTAGAGAAACGGCGAAGCGGGTATATTACCTAGCAATTACCCTATTATTATTTACTAGCTTTTGCCCGCGGCTTCGCCCGCGTGAATTTCCCACGGGAACAGTGCTTTTTCCCGGGATAAAAAGTAGCCTATGTGCTATTCCAGGTTATTATCTACCTCTGTACCAAATTTCATTAAAATCCGTCCAGTAGATTTTGCGTGATTGATTAACAAACATCCTCACAAACTCACAAACTCACAAATTCACAAACTCACAAACTCACATCCAAACTTTCGCATTTATAATATTAGTATAGATTTGAAGTACGTATTGCCTTGCCTTCACCTTCAATGTGTCTATATGAAAAGTAAATAATATGAATATATTCACTATTAACTGTATAATAAACGCATAATAATTAATTAAACTGTCTTGTCCTTGAACTTTTAAAATTATAATAGCTATTTAAAAATACAAAACAAAACTAATTTTAGCGGATTTGCATAGTTAAGAAAGACCAAAAATATGTATTAAATTACTAGCTGTGCTTTGTGGCTCCACTCTCGTCTCGTAGGAATACCACAATAAAAATAGTTGGAACAAAATACTAAAATTGCGAAAAATTTTATCTATAAAGTCCATGTAGGACAGACATTTTTATGTTTTCTTATAGAAGACTAGCTTTTGCCCGCAGCTTCGCCCAGGTGAATTTCCTACGGGAACAGTGCTTTTCCCTGGATTAAATACTTTTCCTGTGTTTTTCTCTGTATTTATAACTATATGAATGCAAAATTTCAGGAAGATTGGTTCAGTAGATAAAGCGTGAAGAGGTAATAAACAAATCAAGAAACAAACAAACTCACTTTCGCATTTATAATGTAAGTTAGGATTAGGATTAATGTTGGTTGACTTTACGGTAAATTTACAAATCTGGCAAGTCGGCTAAACAAACCACTAAGCTATAAAATTTAACAAACCGTATTTATTACCTGTGGTCGTAGGAACACATACAACAAGTTCACTTTTCCTTTAACTTCATTACGCGAAGTTGAATTTCGAACAATCGTAGTTCGTAGAAGCACATTTCGTAGCGAGCAACAATGCTACGAAATGTGCATCTACGATCGTAGCTTCGTAGCGTAGACAAGGGACGACTACGAACGCGTCCCCGTAGCCACGCGGGCAATGCTACGCTCGTAGCCTAGTAGATCCAGCTACACTGCTTATTTTCAGACTATGGTTTTGGAAAAGGAAAACTGCATTTGAAGTTCTAAGTATATCATTTATTAATAAAAATTTATAAATCCTACATTAAGTGTATATATAGGTCAGTATAGGCATGTATTTAATAAAGTTCACTCCATTGGAGGATAACAAATTTCTCGTTTAGACACTTGTGTGAGATACCTGTAATAATTTAATTACCTAAGCTTATGTAAGTATAACAAATTTTGTTAAAAAAATACCTTTCGCACGATTCAGTCAAAGTAACAATTTCATTAATTAAAATCAATCGTGCAGAATATAAATAAATTATGGTGTCGTTGTTACTTTACAAATTCTGATTTATATTTCTGTCATATTTCACTTTCATCTTATTTAATAATAATAACGCTATTTATCTAAAATTATCGTCATCGTAACTTGTCTAGAAATTTTTCTATAGCTCGATACCGGGAGGGCAACATGGCTTCTTTGAGCATCTGCCGGAACCTGGCGTCTGCGGCCAGAGAGAGACAGAGATGTCGGGCGTGCACTCTAGCGTCGGCGTGCGCGTCGGCCAGCAGTTCCCCGGCGGCGCGCAGCAGCACCGTGCGCGGCTCGCCCGCCAGCTCCAGCGCGCGCGCCGCGCCCGTGTGCTGCACGAGCCGCGCCAGCGCCTGCGCAGCCGCCGCGCGCACCGGCCCCGCCCGGTGACCAGCCCCGCGCCGAGACAACGCCACCGCAGCCCGCGCGCTGTTGCTCCCGCAGGCCAGCCGCACCAACGCAGCCGCCGCGTCCGCTCTAAGAAACCTATTAACGTCCGCGCATCTGTCCAGTAGCGCAGTTGCCGCCTCCTCCAGCTCGGGATCTAACGCCCGTCCCCTATGTTCGAACAACGCTCCCAACGTGGAACATGCCGTCCTCGCCACTCGCGAACGAAGCGAGCGCACGTGTGCTGAGGTCGCGCGAGCTACCGCCCGCCAAGTCGCAGCTGGAGCTCGTGCCGTGGGGTCGCATGCCAGCCTTTCTGTCTCAACCAGTGCGTTCACTATGACTTCCCAGTCTTCATGTCGCGGTGGCACGATACATTCTGCGAGCGCGTTTCGCACATCTCTATTACTCTGAAGCGATTGATCATCATAGATATCGCTGGTCAGCTCAGGAGAGGGGTTTCTACTTTTGGACGGACTATTCGCTTCGCTTCTGCTCTTCGAATTGATCGCTGGAGACTTTCGACTTGGCGTGCGAGACTTGGAACTCGTAAAGGATACTCGATCGAGAGATTTCTGCGAGCCGAAGACGTCAGGGCTAGGACTCTTGGTAGGCACTTGAGGTTCGACGTAGGAGGACCGATGAGATTTCTCGGAATAATCCTCGACTTTGATGGAAGGCGACCGGGGCGGTAGAGGAGGTTCATCAACTTCTCCAATGTCAATCTCGGTCGTCGCTCCGAAGACTACACTTTCAATAGATTTCCTCTCACCCTCTGAAGAAGGTTGTTTCTTTTCGTCATCGTTTTCTTCGTAACTGGTAAAGGCGCTCGAGTCTCTGTAACCAAAAGAAATGTTGATGTGCGTAAAGCGTTGATGGGCAGTTGTTTATTTATGCATGGGGTTGGAGTGTTCGGTTACCGCGTGTGCGGGGGCAGGTCGGCAACGAGGTCGGGCGCGAGCGGGGGTGCGGCGTCCGCGGGGGTGACGGCGCGCGCGGGGCAGCAACACAGCCCGAGCATGGCCGCCGGCCGCCGCGGCGCCTCCGCGACTGCCGTCCACACCACGCGGCCCCACCTCGCCGCACAAATTCTATTCCCTACCCTATTGCCTGCCTACTATCGCAAAATAATGAGGGTAACAAATGGAACACTTCATGCGTCATGCATGTGCAGGACACGCACATTGCAAAGTCCATTTTCATTCATTTTCATTCATTTTCATGAAGCATTCACATCATTCATTACAATTACAATATAAGTAGAATATTTCGACATGAACAATAAACAGTAACTTTTAAACATTAAATTTAATATCTACTTATCATTTATCTAATAGAAAAACTAATTTCAGAGTTGTTCAATTACGGAATATACTACATTTCTATGGTCCTTCAAGCCGGATAAATATGTTTATGACCCAGCAACCTATGATGAATAGCCCACGTAGGTAAATACTATATTTATCAAAGAAACAAGGATGACTTAAGTTTAGATTAAAATGTAGGTACACTTTTAAATAAATTACTTTTAAAATAAAACCTTAGAGCTGAAATGCTACTTCACATCCTCCTTAGATACTTTCCTAACTATTCTTCTGTACACTGGGTGCTGTGTATTAGTCGCGATCAATTATCAGGCACGTTGTGTTGATGAACTCAGCTACCTGCATATTATGCAAAGTAGAAACATCACTTCGTGGAAATTCGCTCGTGTTCGGTAAAAAGCGGTTAGTCAGCAAGTTTCTATTCTAATGCCGTTATTACTGGCAAGATCTAATTTATTACTCGTAAAGTCATTAACAATATCGATTCAATCTTTTAAATATGTAGATCATATCCACCTTGACCTAGGCAGAAAGCTCTTCGTCAAGAAAGCAACTGTTTTTAACATTTTCTAATTAGTATTTTATTTTGGACTTCTAGTAGCCTGAACGGTGTTTATTCACGAAGTAGAACGATCCTACGATAGCACAAATAGGTCGACAATAGTCCATAGCGCCTTGAACACAAGTGGGCCAATAATTTCTGTCTCAAATGTAGGTTAGTGGTGCCACAGGCGGGCAATTATGCCCAAGTCGCCGGAAAATGAGTCGAAATCGTTTGTCGTTGTTTATTTGTTTATGCCTGTTCGCGTTCGCGCACTGCTATTAAGCTAGCTAATTTTTTAGCTGTTGTTTTGTCAAAATAAACCTAATCTCAATACTAGATTTATCATCCACTATGGATGGTTTACACATGCTCAGTCACAAAAATATACTAGACGGATTTCAATAAAATTTGATACAAGACCTGCAATAGCATACAGATAGGGTATTTATCCCTAATTTCCCGATGTACCTATGGTTTTTATGTTTAAAGCTCTTGCGTTTAGTTACTAGTTCAAAGCAATGAAGTAATCTGTAAAGGCGGTGACTAAAATCGTGAGAAAGCCACTTCAAAAATTAAAATGCACCAAGCCATCAAGATATTATGTACTATAGTTGTATTTCGATACCAAGATGACAACACAGAAAAGTCAGATCAAATGTAAAATAAAGAATTGGCGACCTTTGTAATTGCGAGTAGAAATATCGTGAACCATGAGAAAACTTATACAGCTGCAGCTGTATTGCTGAGGTTTGTAAATGCGCCACAACCGCTTTAGATAGTGCATCTGACGACCTCCGTGGCCCAACGGTCATCACGCCGGACTGCCACACTGGAGGTCCCGGGTTCGATCCCCGGTCGGGTCAAGATGGAAAATGATATTTTTCAGATTGACCCGGGTCTTGGATGTTTATCTATATATGTATA
Source organism: Ephestia elutella (assembly GCA_018467065.1). NCBI lineage: Eukaryota > Metazoa > Arthropoda > Insecta > Lepidoptera > Pyralidae > Ephestia > Ephestia elutella. Next base: position 4,496,966 of record CM031575.1, read on the forward strand.
TTTGTTATATAATATAGTATCGTTGAGTTAGTATCCCATAACACAAGTCTCGAACTTACTTTGGGGCTAACTCAATCTGTGTGATTTGTCCGTATATATTTATTTATTTATCAATATACTTCTATGAATTTACGCAATAACATTTCCTAAGATGACATATATATATTTATAGACGTGCTGGAAGACGCAAAAAATCATGGCTGAGGAACATACGCGAGTGGACCGGAGTCACCAGGGTTGAGGAGCTGTTTCGCATAGCGGCGAACAGAGAAGAGTTTGCGAAACTGACGGCCAACCTCCAGTAATGGAGAGGCACTACAAGAAGATGATGACATATAGGTAAGTAGGAACAACCCAAAATGCGCTAGGAGAACGATTATCTTATTTCTCTGAGGATAAAACAAATCTACATATTGTGAGGAAGATCAACTACCCAAAGATACGCGAAGAGCAAATCATTCAGCATTTTAAAAACCTTCACCGAGTGTAGTAAATTTCCAATTTACTTTACTTTTCCAGGTCCCCCAAAGTGTTTTGAACAAGTCTTTCACAGTTGCCAAGCAACCACTCAAAGGTATACTCATATGTAACAAACAAGCAAAATACTTACTCGTTTGAACTCGCCCAGGCATGTTAATTAAGTAAGTCTGACATTTCCACGTGAATTTCTTGGTAAAAGCGTTTGACTTCATGTTTCAAGGTCATGTAGTATTCATCATCCGAGCTAAGATATCGATTTAGTGTTCAACTACCCACTGGCCAGAGGTAGTTGACACTTTTTAATGGTAAATAATAACCATCTATCAATGTCGTCTATGTAAGTATTAGATAGAATCATTTATTTGTGAAACATGGTACTGCGCTTGGTAGTAAATAAAAATTATGGACCATTAATTTACTAAATCATCGTGAAGAGAAATTACAAGCTTTTATGTAGTTTCATCATTTCACCCGTGATTTCACCTGTCTTTACTTTTAGAATAACTAGGTACCTATATTTTTTTTATAACTTTATTGCACAAAATTTAAAAAAATATGTACAGATGGTGGACTTAACGCCATATGGTATTCTCTACCACTCAACCTAGTCATTTTGCTTTATAACTACATATAGGTAGAGCAAAACTGGGTAATAAATATATTCGACAGATTCGTTTCGAGACATTTAAAACATTTTCTATGTAGGTACAGGATCTAGTAATTTGTTGCGTGTTTCATTCCACGCAATAATCACTCAGCCATTAGGAATATGACGATCAGGAGGAGAACCAAGGAGACGGACTTAGTATATTGAAAGATAGGCATGGAATTATTCCGATTTCTGTAGTATGGATAGAAATAGAACTAACGCAATATTGAGTGAGATGTTAGCAAAATGATTGAAATCGAAGTCAAGAGCCAATCTAGAAGTAAAGAAAGTATGGTTTTTAATTTTCATGTCGTCTCGTAAAAGCGTCATAAGGGGAATACATTATTACATATACATAACATTACGTACTTACATATAAACATTTTTTTACCCAAGAATGCGAAAACTAAACAAATTACTTATACTTCTCATTAAATATTTAGTTCTTGTGTGAACGTTTTATTTTAGCGTACAATCATGATAACGAATATTGCTTAAACCCACTAACTAAGCCCACAAATTAACCGTAAAAATAGAAATGAAATTCGTAATTGAGGGCAGTAGTATAGGTAGCTACGTTAGGACTTTGGCTAAATCGCGCTAAAATATTTAATGAGAAATCCAACATTCTATCACACTTTTGCTGGGTTAATAAGATTTAATTAGCGTCTAAATATATACTTACTTACTTAACCTATACATCTATACATATAATAAAACAGTAAAAATATTTTGTCTGTACATTTAATATTTTTGACTGAAATGGATAGAGGGAGACCTAAGAAGAACAATAGAAAGCAAAAAAAAAATTTTGGAATTTCTTGTCTGTCTGTCTGTCTGTCTGTCTGTCTGTATGTATGTACGCGTTTCACGCAAAAACTACTGGACGGATTTGAATAAAACTTTTTTTGATGTATAGCTATTAAGCCTGGGCAACATATAGGCTATAACTCATTTTGAAAACTGGAACACCTGATGAAGAACCATAACGGAACAGCTAAACTATAAGTAATATGGAAATGGTGCCTTAACAAAAATCGTTCAACCTGATGAGCATTTTCTGCCGACGTATAAAAATTGAAGATCTGGAACATCTGATGAAAAGCTCCAAGAGACCAGCTACACTATAACATATATGGAAATGGCGCCTTAGCAAAAATCGTTCAACCTGATGAGCATTTTCTGCTGACGTATAAAAATTGAAGATCTGGAACATCTGATGAAAAGCTCCAAGAGAGATTTTTCATCTAAGCGAAACTCACGCGGGCGAAGCCGCGGGCGACAGCTAGTGAAAAAATATAATAGGAATTGGATGATTTCATATAAAACTTTAACTCTATGTCGGCACCTGTATAGAGATAATGGAATCAAAAAAAAATTTTTTTTTTTGTACACTAACACGTATCACGCAAAAACTATTGAATATTATATTTGATGGGGTTTTCATATTTCCATCTAAGTAGTAGTTTGTATTGCTGAAAATATAACCAAAAAAATAACGCAAGTTTCATATTGATACGCCCCGCTTAGAACCTGAGATTACAAAATCCGCGCGGACGAAGTAGCGGATAAAAGCCTGTTCAAAATAAAGCCAATACAGGACCTACAGGAGTATACTTATTGTGGGTCGATGATGTTTTGATTTATTTTCTAAGATCATTAGATAATAGGACATATTTTTTATTTTATTTTTTTTCTCGTCGTTTCTAGCGCTTTATTTCTCTCGTCGCTTCTAGCGCTTCAGCGCAGATATTTTGGCACACACACCCTATAAAATTATGATTTAAAAAAAGTTATAATTAGTTTCTTACCTGTCACTTAGTGGTATTGGAGACAGACGTTTCAGAAGGACCTCTCGCCCGACTTGTGAAACACCTAAGACAAATAACAAAACATTAGATTTTATCTTCGAGCAACAAGGACTTCCGCGCGCGTTCAGGAGTCCGTGTTGCTCTATGGATTTTATATATAAACTTCTGAAAGTTTCAATGAAACTATAGTAATTTACCTAGATCGAGCCAAGAAAAATATACTGCTATAATAATTAACGCTAAATAATCTGAATATTTTTTACTAGCTTTTGCCCGCGGCTTCGCCCGCGTGAATTTCTCATGGGAAAAGTGTTTTTTCCCGGGATGAAAGGAACCCTATGTCCTTCTTGTACTTCTAAATATTTGTATGCGAAATTTCAGGAAGATTGCTTCAGTAGATAAAGCGTGAATAGATAACAAACAAACAAACTAACTCACATTCTCATTTATAAATTTTTTTTGTATGCGAAATTTCGTGAAGATTGGTTCAGTAGATAAAGCGTGAAGAAGTAACAAACAAACAAATAAATAAACAAACGAACTTACTTTCGCATTTATAAAATTAGTTTGTATGCGAAATTTCAGGAAGATTAGTTCAGTAGATAAATCGTGAAGAGGTAACAAACAAACGAACAAATTCACTTTCGCATTTATAAAATTAGACAAGACAAGACAAGAATACTTTATTAGCACACAAGATCACATTTCCAGATACACAAAGTAACGTAGTGTTAGTTAGGATAGGATACTTTGAGCTTTCGAAGAAAAGGTAAAGGTGAAGAAGAAGTAGGATTCGTAGAATTCTCACCAGGCAACGGGGCGGAGTCCGGCAGAGGGCGCAGGCGTCGAGGAGGCGCTGGCGCAGCGGGCGGGGGCGTGGAGCGCGCGCGCCGGCGGACAGGCACCGGCAGCTGAGAACTCCTGAGGACACACTCACTGATGACTTTATATGGAACTAGCTTTCGCCCGCGGCTTCGCCCACGTGAATTTCCCACGGGAACAGTGATTTTTCCCGGGATGAAAGGTACCCTATGTCCTTCTCTGTACTTCCAGCTATGTGTATGCGAAATTTCAGGAAGATTGGTTCAGTAGATAAAGCGTGAAGAGGTAACAAACAAACAAACAAACTCACTTTCGCATTTATAATATTAGTTAGGATTAGGATTACTTACAATATCACTCATAACTCGCGAAAACGCAAGTAGTTGCTAGAAGATTGTTACATTAGCATACAAGTGATGAAGAAATAATCCACAATAGGACGTTGAATTGATGGTAAAGAGGGTGTAAGTTTTTGAAAAGGAATATACCTTAAAATATCCCTTAAGATCTTTGTACCTGTGTTTCCACAATAAAGATTATTGATTGATTGATGAAGGAAACCAAAGATCGCTAATTGAGGAAAGTATAACTTCAATATGATGTTTTTCAAAACATACTCTCTGGTTTTATTAAATTAGTGTAGATTTATTTAACAATTTTAACTCTTTGATAGAGTTTTTTTTTTTAATTACAGAAATTATTTACCTGGCAACAGAATTTGTCTTTATGTTTTCAACCGGCCTGCTCAACTTCTCCCGGAGCTGAAACAAAATGAGCCATATTTTACAAATGCAAACCGTTCAAATCAAATGTAACATCTGTATGGTCAGCAATGATTGTAATTTGTAACCTAACACCTACAAGATTATTCCTTGTATGTACCTTGATGCAGAAGGTGTCTGCGGCGGCGGTGCCTGCCAGCCGTCTGCGTACGGCGGAGAGCACAGCAGCGGGCCCGGCTGCGCGCGCAAGACATAGTGTGGCGCGGAGCTGCGCTGACTCCACAGCTTCGGGATCGCCTGACACCTTCACGGAGTTGTACAAAATATAATCTTGCTTAGGAAATCTACTAAAGTAGGCATCTTAAGAATTAAGTTAACAATGTTGACAAATCTGTATCTCGGATAAAAACCTCGAAAACAATTTAAGCATCGCCAGCTCAATACAAACAAACACGGCAGACGCCATCAAATCTAACAAACCACATGAATACGATAGACGAAATTGTTTCTAAACACAGAATAGGAAATACTGGAAAAGTGACCACATCTCATTTTATAGAAATTACTTTGCGTCAGTTTCAAGCGTTTCCATAAATTACTTGCTTGGTAGATTTTGGAGGATTTTTATGTCATTTCGATTGGCGAATGATATAGTGATGAATCTTATATTAACAGTCTTTTCAGATTTTAACAATTTTAGCGAATATACCCATGAATCCATTCTTTGCGAGTGTTGATGTTTTGAGAACAAACTACCAAAACATCAACAATAGGGTATTTGACAAGGTGTAATTTTTCAACATATTTTTGAATAAATGGAAAGATCATGTACAAGTTTTATAACAAACTGTTTTTATTTTTTTTATTTTCAATTTAATTACCCAGTTATCTCAAATTGAAAATTAATAGTAACGGAATATGCCGACCAGTTACCGAACACTTCCGATTAGCCAGGTGACGTCACACGTATTCTCCCTACGCGGTGCGCCCCGCCGGCGCGCAGGCCCGCGCGGGTGTGGAGCTCGGGTTTGTTTCGTGAACTGACAAGAAGTGTTCGGATTTTTCGGGGCATCGGACTTTTTGCTACTTTTGATTTGGTATAACTTGATAATTAGGCCCAAATTTAAAAAAATAAAAACAGTTTATTATTATACTTTTACATGATCTTTCCAAAAATAAAATAAAAAAAACATTGTCAAATACCCTATTAAGGCATGTAAATAATTTGACTGTGAAATTGGGTTACGTACGTGACGACCTACTTACATTAAAATATCGTTGACATGAATGTTACAATAAACTACAGTGAATCAACAGGTGGTTACTCAGACAGGTAATCAGTTAGTTCATCTGCTATGAATACTCTGATCGCGTTACATACACCACAATTGGAAAGCTGATCCAAAGCTATCAGCTTATCGTTAGATCTGACTTCGGGTCAAAATTAGTGTAATTGAGCCTTATCGGCTGCTACTACAAACTTTCCTATTAATCTGTTTTTCAATTTACTCCAATTTTGTGAGGTTACTATACGATTCTTGTCGAAATGCTTCTGTTAGTAGGTCAGGAAAAAAAGTCTGCAGAAGCAAGATCTTTTTGCAACCGTATACTGGCGTATATTTATCAGATAATTTTTTACAGGAATAGACACTCGTTTGTTTGGTGATGTGATGATGTATGTAACTCACCCCGATCATATCTGGGTCAAAGACAAGATTTACGACGTGGTTAGGGCCAGTCGTTGTAGCAAGCTAGGCGTGGGGCAGAGCGGCCGGCAATGTATCCCGAGCCATCCTGGAGACGAGGGCGGACAGGAGCTGAGACACTCGTGACTGAGATGATGATGTATGCAACTCACCCCGATCATATCTGGGTCAAAGACAAGGTCAACCAGGTGGTGTAAGGCCAGTCGTTGCAGTAAGGCGTGAGGCAGAGCGGCCGGCAATGGCTCCCGAGTCATCCTGGAGATCAGGGCGGGCAGGAGCTGACGCAGACACTCGTTGCTGCCGTTGCGGACCAGTGCGCACACGGCACCTTCTGCTGGAGCACGAGCGGCGGTTACCTGATCCAAAATTATTATTTGTAATAGCTTTTAAACTAGAATCATAATAATATCCTGGTTCCATCAGACCCTCGTACGTTGGCACACATTTTACAGCTATAGTTATCGAAATAATAAATGTACCTAAGTCAGTTTCAATGTCAGCTCAGAAAAAATGTGATGTAATGTTTGCTTTGAAAGAACCAAATAGGGAGAATCATACGGCTAGATTTTAGCTGCTCTCAGTATGAGGACTATGAAAATACATACGGCTTCACTGAGTGCCCACATGTGTTGGACTAAGGACAAGGCTGCAGGCTCCGCGCGCCGGACGGTAACTCGCTCCAGCAGCGCGCCGTGCAGTTGGTCGGCGGCCTTCACCACGGCTATCCAGTTCTCCTGTCAGAAGGATAGATGATAGAAAACATCTTGAAACAAAAGCAAAACTAGCAGTGTTGTAATGACCATTACTTGTGGGAAGCTCCGCACTACTCACAGTGTTGTGCAGCTGCTCCACAACATGCGGCGGCGCTACCGCCAGCTCCTCCCAGTCGTAACGCGTGCGCAGCGGGGACGGCGCGCGAGGAGGCGCTAAGTCTTCTTCTCGGACCGGGGATGACGCGAGAAGATTCAGCACGAATCTGCACAATATGTTTCTTTAGTTTACACAACACTTACTCAATCTTTTTCTTTAGATTTGTCCATGCATTATTGAACCTCCACCTCACTTTACTTACCCGTCACGTTCCAGGTGCAGTCGAGTCTGATGCCGTCGGGGAGAAACCGTCGGACTTCGTTGAAGATTATGCAGAACTTCCACTTCTCGGTGAGGCTCCACTGGACTAGGTACTTTCTCTGGTGATCGCACCTCAGTCAGCGTCAACGCAAAACCTGACCCCTCCTTGTATATATTGTCTTGCTTATCGTTCTTCGTGCTAAAATAATCGTAAAGTTCACTCAGGGATTTCGACTTCAATTTCACATTACTGTATTGAGTTACAATGCTTTGCTTTTGCACTTTATTATGAATAACTGGCAGAGGTATAGAACTTTTTTTATTTGATGTTTTTAAATGCAAATCTCGTTCGAAGGCCTCTCTTCTTATCTCGTTCATTTTAGTAACAATCATAGGAGTTATTTGCGTCGACACTTCTACTATATTGTCTCTCTTTATAGCCACTATTTTATTTTGATTATGGTCATCTTCACTGGATAACAGGTTTTCGCTATCTGGCGTCCTTATTTTAACACTCTCGCCACCGAATCGCACTTTTTTTACAACAACATCGGTGTCTTCAGAGTCCCCGTCGCCATCACTATATTTCAACATATTTCTATCAGAACTATCACAGTCTTCTTCACTACCTGTATTCTTCTCTGATTCTGTTTCATTCTCTTCTAATACAGTCATAGTTATGGCAGTGTCCGAATCGAATTTAATTTCCGTTTCTATAATAACTTTTGCATAATTGCTATTGTAAAATGGTATATGGGTAAAAGATTCTTCAGAGGATGAATCTGTTGACAGTCTTATAGCATTACTAACAGGTGCATTGTAAACGTGATTAATTTTTACAAGAGTTTGATTGTTACTATCTCTGTAGGCTTTTCGAGGTGCGTAATAAACATCCATTGAATCTTCGTCGTAAGTTTCACACAGCTGACGAAACTTATCTTGCACTTTTAGATCTAACCTTGACAACGAAATCATGTAGTCACGTGGTCCGCAAACTCTTCTAAGTTTTAACAGGGCTCGTTGTGCGACGTCCCTGTGTATGGAATCGAATAACTTGTCACCTAAAATTTGAAACATTGGGAATACATCCAAAGCCGGTTGTCTCTTCTTTAGTATGTTCATCACGGAAGGTATGGATAGAATCAATCCAGTTATAACGTTCACTTTTGTGTCTATGTTTGCGGAATGCGGTCGTATGTTCTGATACGCGCATTTGTCTAAGATGGCTCGTGCAGCGCATTCTGGATCTTCGCAATGAGTGCAAAAAACTTTGAGGGCGTCGAGCGCAGCCTTGCGGACGTTGGGAGAATTGTGGCCAAGGTTGTCTACCACTTGGTCGAAGGGGAAGGCGAGAGCGTTGCCGGAGAGCGGTAAGAGATCGGCGAGGACTCTAAGCGCGTGGAGTCTTACTTCCCACTCGGGATGCGTGAGGCGATCTCGGATAGCGATGTACAGGAGCTGGACGTCCAGATCTGGAGGTAGGGCTTGAGCTCGCAGTACGCGGTCCCACAGAGGTGCCAGAGGAGGCGGCGGTGGCTCGGGCAGTTGCATGGTGTGCGAATGAAGTGGCGGGACGGCGGGTCGCGTGCCCGCCCGCGCCGCGGAGCGCCACACAACTGGGTTAATGATCGGACGGTAAGCCACGCCGCCCCTGACCAATCGATGGAATACATATTCTAACGTATAGCCGTTTAGCCTGCCCAACATGGTCACCTAATTCCTAGAACTAGAGAACTAACAAAAATATAAATTAATTGTATATATATTCAACTATATTTATTGCATAATATCGACGGAAGTTGATAAATAGAGCCTGATAGTCAATATCATATACATGGCTGGAGTTGAAGTAAAACCTAATATAAATTAAAAGCAAAATAAGTTTTTATCGCAAGTTTTTAATAGCTAGAGTTCCAAAAAGAAGGTAAGGAAATTCAAAATCCCTTAAGTACCTAACTAAATAGATAGGGGTACTTACCTACTTTGTCTAATTACCTACCTCTGTTGTTATCATAAGTTAAGTTCGATTTTCGGCGTGGATAAATAAACCGACTAAAGACTCTATAAATAGGTATTTTTACTTATTGTGTCCTTTATGAACTTTAACACCCCTCTTTTTCGACGATAGTTAAAAATTCATAGGTTTCCCGGAATCAAAGCCAGGGCCGCGCGACGTCTAACCTTGGGTGCAAATAATAAAAACCTTTCTAACAATATAAAACACCTTTATTCCTACAATGTGTTTCGCCACCTTTGGCGAAAACAGTGACTAAGCGAATAACAACCTATTTATCATGGTCATTATTTGCGTCTTTCCCAACCTAGCAGGTATTAAAAATTGCAAAATGAAAACCACAGAAACAACCCCCTTTCAGAAAAACGTGTGGAGAAGAAGAAAATTACTTATCTTCATGCATACCTACACACAAACCGCATCTTACGCTAAACACCTTCACCTTCCATTCCTTCGTGGGTTAAAATTAAAAAGTGAGCTGTTAGAAGCATTATAAAGCACTAGCTTTTGCCCGCAGCTTCGCCCGCGTGAGTTTTGCTTAGATGAAAAATCTTTTTGTGTTCCAAAATGTAGTAACCTAAACACCAGTACTCAAAATTTCAGCCATTTGGTTATCCCGTGACCCCCAGGAATATATTACGTAAGTACTCGTAGTACAGTCGCGGTGTTAAAATGAATCAAAAGTGATATTTCATTCAATAAACGATCTTCGTCTGCTCGTTATCTACAATTTCCCATGTACCACCACTCCCACCCCGAGTCCCACTTTGTGCTATCCCGTGTCTTGTCTATTTATACGTCAGTAGAAAATGTTCATCAGGTTGAACGACTTTTGCTAAGGCGCCATTTCCATATAATAATAGTGTAGCTGGTCTCTTGGGATTCTTCATCAGATGATCCTGATCTTCGATTTTTATACGTCAGTAGAAAATGCTCATCAGGTTGAAGGACTTTTGCTAAGGCGTCATTTACCATATATGTAATAGGTGTAGCTGGTATCTTGGAATTCTTCATCAGTCAATAGAAAATGCTTGTCAGATTGATTAACTTTTGCAAAGGGACCATTTCCAGATTTCTTATAGTTTAGCTGTTCTGTTAAGGTTCTTCATCAGGTGTTCCAGTTTTCAAAATCAGTTATAGCCTATATGTTGCCCAGGCTTAATAGCTATACAACAAAAAAGTTTCATTCAAATCCGTCCAGTAGTTTTTGCGTGAAACGCGTACATACATACAGACAGACAGACAGACAAGAAATTCCAAAAAATGTTTTTTGCTTTCTATAATTCTTTTTAAGTGTCCTTCTATCCATTTCAGTCAAAAATACTAAATGTACAGACAAAATATTTTTACTGTTTTGTTATAGTATGTATGTATAGATTATAAAGAAAGAAATACGTAAAATTGCTTGGAAAGATAAAGTTCCAGTTGGTGGTCGAAGTCGAGTGGTAATATAATATAACACCCTCTAACCCGTCTGAGGTCGGAAAGGACCTAGGCACAGAATTAATATAAGTACTACGTAACCTAGGTTCAAATCCTACCCGGTTGCGACCCGTGCCACATGAGTTTGCTTGCATAGGTACCATACTACCAATCTAACTCACAGTACCGGCTTTAGGGGGGGGCGCGTTTGGGCGACGGCCCAGGGCGCCGGACGTCAAGGGGCGCCGCAGGCGCCTCTTGTTGTCCGGCGAGGGGCGCCACAGGCGCCCCCTGTTGTCCAGTGAGGGGCGCCGCAGGCGCCACCTTGTTGTCGGTGAGGGGCGAGAAGTGGGAGAGGCGCCTCAAAGGGTCGTCATAAAGGGCCGCCGCAGGCGCCTCTTAATTCATTACTCGCTAGCTTTTGCCCGCGGCTCGCTCGCGTGCTTTTTCCCGGGATGATAAGTACCCTATGGGAGTTCTCAGTACTTTCAACTATGTGTATGCGAAAGATGGAAGATTGGTTCAGTAGATAAAGCGTGAAGAGGCAACTAACAAATAAACAAACCATCAAATTCACTTTTGATTAGTTAGGATTATTTTGAGTTGGCACAAATTGGTCGTAAGAGAAATCCAAAAGCGCTTACGCTTAGGCCCTTTGTGCCAACTCCGCCATTTTAAAAATTATTTAAAAAAATCCTTGACTATCGATTTTTATATGTTTATTGAACCTGCTCTCAAAATTTCGCGGGAATCAGTTGTGAAATGCGACCTCTAGAGGAGAACACAAAATACACAGACATACCAAAGCATTCTAGGCAAAGCTTAATTACTTTATATCCTCGACATTACACCTGTGAACAAACAAATTGCAAAATTTCCACACGCGTATCGAAGTTCTGACACTTTGACTCTTTTCAAAAAGGTTAGGCTACAGGGAAAACTCTTAAAAATATCGAACTCAAAAATAAAAAATTCGGAAAAAATTGTTTTTTTTTTTTCCGCTATTTCGCACTTTTTTCGTTTTTGACTTTCTCGAATAATTCTTTTTGCACCTTATAGCTCTCGTTAGTCCAGTGCTAAGTAATAAAAACTTGTGTTACAGGTACTTCATTCTTGTAAATCTTAAATAAAATATATAAAAAAAACAAACTCTCAATGTGCTCGATAGTCGTCCGAGGCACGAAATTTTATACTATATTTTTTTCCCTTTGCCTTTTTTCGTATGGGTTTGAATAGTATTTAGGGGGCGCCATAGAAATCTCGCCCAGGGCGCTGGTAGTGCTAAAGCCGGCTCTGCTAACTCATGTATGGTAGTTTTTATAGACCACCACATGCTTACTGTAAAGGAAAAAATCGTGAGGAAACTTATACCACAGAATTAATATGTATAGTACACTGTTGACTAGAGTACTAGTGTGTATACGGCTACAGCCACTAGATGGCGGTAATCGTAAAAATACATTGCATTTTTTCAGGAATATTAAATTTTTAGGGCAGTGATACATTATAAACCGAATGTCAATCGCAAACTATTATAAATTAACTATAATACAGTTTAGGTCGCACGCATGTCGCACGGTGGCCTTTTGATTTTACATTTTGGAACAGTAGGCTAACAGACTCAGAAAAAGTTAACAGAGTAAACAGGAATACCTAGGCTCACAGGACTCTCAGTTAAGTGTCTAGAAAGGAGATGTCGCTCCAGAGCTTCAAAAAAACTTTTTTTATTAGGGATTCATCATAGAGCTAGCAAAAAATTTTTTATTTTATTTGATTTTTTTTTTCTATGTCTATGAGATTCATCAATGCGTAAAATCCTACCAATTATTACTAAACATCTGGTAAATTATTACGAAAACATAGTGGCAACACTGGTTCGAATCTGTCAAATCAAAGGTGGATTTGTTTAGGAATGCAGAAATGTTTTTATAGTTTTTATAAAATAAAATAACACTGTGGTTTTAGAATTGTGTGAAAAATAAGTTACAATGGCAGTGTCCCAAACATTTAAAAAAATAAACGTGAATAAAACATGTGTGTGACCAAGTGAAATATGATCAAAGATAATGCCGACACGATGAAGCTATTATCGCTGCTATTAACGATTACGAGCTTCGGCGTCTCTCAGATCTTCGCCCAAAATGATAACTGTACAAGGACTAATAGTCGAGGAGATTACAAACTCTGCGTACGAAAGTTAGCAGATTCCCTATCAAACAAGTTTAACGAAATTGTTCTCAAAGAATTGGGCAGTGAATACACAACACACTTCGAAATACGCAGTTCACACAAAGTGAGCCGCTATCAAGTATCTGACAATGATACCTTGAATGATGTCGCTGATAAACTAAATTACAAGCTCTCATCTGCTAAAAATATTTTGAAAGATATGAAGAATGTTACTGGCAATAACACTCCGTCCTACACTAATCCTTGCCCGTTTAATTCAATTCGTAAGTCTGTATTTATCAAAAGTAGCAGTAATATATATGATAATTTTCCAATTGTGGAATCTAAATCTAAAATGATGGACAGATTCAAAGATTTAAAAGTAAAGAGGCAATATTTTCTGTCACATATGGACTATGCCACAGACAGAGATTGTACAACAATGCCACACTCAAATCTACGATATTTGTATCATTCTGTGGTGAACCCAGACCCCAAGCTTGTGGTGTTTATTATTGACAATAATATGAATGCGGACTCTCTTCAACATGCTATCAATGTAGCTAAAGAAACAGTTTATGCATTGCAAGCCACAGATTATATAGCTTTAAAAATGACTAACACAACTGAGTTTGTCAAATTTGATGATACATGCAGCAGCGATGGCACTTCGGATGTAGGGAATGCTACAGATAACAACAAGATGATCTTCCGAGAATACATATCAAGTATAGAAGCTACCTCATCAAACATGTCTCCACTTGCAATCAATGAAGAGCTACATAACATGTTGAACAAGAAATTCCTTCCTGTGAATAAATTGTTCATCTTATTGACAGACACTAAAGTCCTAAAAAATGAAACATGGTTTAAAATATTCCCATATTTAGACTATGAGAGTAAGCTGAAATTTGCTATTGGCTTGATATATGAAAACCAAGCTGATAAGAACAGCTCTTTGGGAATTTTACACATAGATAAATGGCACAATAATTCAAATAATCATTCAATCATGAGAGTACATATTAATGATAGTGCAGTGATTGGACAAGTGGCTTCAGCCTTTCTCTCTCTTCTGCCCGGAAACTATGATGATGACCAGCTGAGAGTATTTGGTCCCACTTGGGAAGCCACAGAGAGAGATTTCATGATATCCTTGATGCTTCCAACCCACAGTGGAGTGTTAGGGTTGGACCTGTATTGGTCTGATCTTGCAGAAGACATAGTTTACTTCAGAGGAGTTAATCTTAAAAAGAGAGCATTTGTGATGGATTTTGCAGGCAAAGTACTTATGCATACATTTTTTCCCAGGCCTGAAACATCATCAGAAAAAATTAAATTTATACAACTAGAACAAGTTGAAACATACAGTTTCATTTCTGAAGTGAAGAAACAAATGTTAAATTCCAGTGCAGGTCATATGACAATGACTGAAACCAACTGTAACAATTCTATCACATACTCCTGGAAGTGGGTAGATAATTTGTACATAGTATGTATTGTATCTGAGGTTCCCAGTCAAAGTTCACTTAATTCATCAGATAGTTATTTTACAAGAAATAACAAAGAAATTCTGTTTCATAGATTAGATCTATTTCCGCCTAAAAATGGTAAAATTTGCAGACATTTCAAGCAGATTGCTACTATTGATCAGGGTACTGTATACCTTAGTCCGTCTAGCTTCCAATCCCCGTTTACATATCTTTATGATATGGCAGATGGTCAGGAAGCAGTCACCTATATGCAGAATTATTTAGCATACCTGAAGAGCTTAGCATATGGATTGCTGTCTAATCCTGGTTTAAAAAGTGACATACAACATGATGTAAATTATCTTAATTCTATTTTATCTTTTTACAAAAGGCAACATCTGCATGGTGCATATTCTAAATACATTGTCAGAAGGTATGCTGTGACTGAGAGTGGAGTTTTAGTAATGTTTCCTGGGACAGTACTTGAATATGACTATGAACCTGTGAAGAGGCCTTGGTACACATATGCCTTAGAAAACCCAGGCAAAGTCATCCTTACACCACCTAACCTAGATGTAGGTGGTGCAGGATACATCGTCAGCATTTCATATGCCATCAAGAAGATTAATTATCCTACTGTTGTTGTCTCAATGGATGTCACCATGGGATTTCTATATAAAATGTTAATTGATAGTTTACCTCTCTGTGCAATGTTTAATATAAAGTGCTTTGTTATGAACAACAGAGGGTATCTAGTATCACATCCTGGGCTCATGGATCCAAACAGTTCTGGACCAATAGAGCAGCAGCATATCACCCACAAAGAGTCCATGATTGCCATTGATATGTTGAATCATAAAGGTTTTGTGACTAAGAGGTTGTGTAATAATTTTTATGATAATACTATACAAAGGTTTTATGAATTTAACACTTCTTTGTCGAGCATTCTCTCTAATGTGGCAACAGGCCCTCACTGTGTTCATTACTACATAGCTGCTATCCCTGGCACCAATGCCTTCATTGGCCTCGTCAATGCGTCGTGTAACATTGGCGTGTTCTGTCCCTGTAGTATGATAGATCGTCTGTGTTTGAACTGCAACCGCATGGAGCAGACCGAATGTGAATGCCCATGCGAATGTAGTTCTGAATTGTATCATTGTCCAAATGCAAATGTATCTAGATTCAACCAAGACATTCCTCTGTGTGGAATGACTCCAGAACACAATAATCACAAATCGCACTATTTTCATAATTTTGCGGAAAATTTAAATAGCTGCTTCGATTTTCAATGCGAGAGCTACACTACGCATTCCTCTTGTCTCGGAGTGTTAGGATGCGAATGGTGTCAAATCGACACCGATGCTAAGACTCCTCTGGCTTCTCCTTTCTGTACGTCTCAGTCGACTTGTTTCAATGGTGTGCTGGGAGCCGTTACGCCTTACGGCGAGGGTACTTTCGGTCACGTCAATAGAGATGCTTTCGGTAGTTATTCCGCAATAGGTCCTATAGCAGGGTGTATAGTTACTGTTAGCTTAATAATAGCTGTCGCCGCGTACTGTTACAGACAGAACGTTACATCAGTTAGTTGCCATAATCTTTATGTAGACGGGCCGGCGGAAACTTGGCACGATCCTGATGTCCAATTGAGTCACTTGCAATCAGATGACATGCACGACAAGTCAGGCCAAGACAAGCTTTTACCGGATATGGAGATAGAAGCTCCTATATCTCCGTACAGAGTCATAACAGGGTACAGACGAGCGCACACAGCGGGCGGCTCTGACCATGGCTATTCGACTATGACGCCTCACGAAGACTCGGAAGCTACAGGCTTCTCGGTCAATGACCCAATAATTTTATCAGATGACACGAAATCTGACGTCAGTTGCCCTCTTCCAGCAAAGATCAAACCCAGATTGAAAACTGGTGGTGATCTCACGGTCACAGTATTACCTTGTGGCAAAAATAGTATTATAGCTCCGGTCACCGTACACAGACACATGGAAGCATCATAATGCTGATGAAATATCTACCTCTTCTTGTACATAATATTTTAATCAATTTAGCTTGGTACTTACGACATTATTAAATGTGATATTTGTTTAAATTGCAATTTTCTACAATGTGTTGTTTTCATTGTTTTAATGAGTTGCTACTAACATAGAACAAGTGCAGAGCATATAAATGAAGTTTACCCACAAGAACCATCAACATATAAAGCAGCCATTTACTGGAATTTATTGTTAATTTTGGGTTGCTTTATAAGGTGTAGATTATTAATATTTTTATTTACCTGGTGCTCCCTATATAGAACAATTATTATGAATTTATACAATCCCTACGACAATCCTTATGTGGAATTAACGTTCTGTTTTTTAATTAATTATTATCCATTTAGTTATATTGTACTAAGTGTTCGCGAATTCAAATTATGGTTGTTATTATAATGTGCAGGTATTTTATATCGTATTTTTTACACTATACTTACTATATAAAATTAAGTAATAGGCAGAAGTTAAGTAAGTAAGTTAAGTAGTTAAGTACTTATATCTATTAGTAATTATATGTGCCAGTGCCTCCTGTATTATTAAGGTTTAACAATACGTTAAAACTATTTTTAAGACTGAAATTGATGTTGCATTTACTTAATTAATGTAATAAAATACTTTTTAATTATTCTTTTTTTTTCTACTCAATCGTAAACCAATCGTTTGAATTACTCACCATTACAAGGGGCTCTTTTTGAATGAAACTAAGCAAAAGTACTTTATACTTTTATTACTTCACTGTAAATACAATAAGCTAAGCTTAAAACTAAATCATTACCAAAACTATAAATACCTTTGATCAACACTACACCTAGATTAAAGGTCTCATACAAAATCAAAGCGAAAAACAGTCTGTGTTGATTAAAAACCTTCGATCAAAAATATATTTTAAGTCTAAGCAATAAATATTGTAATGCAATGAACCATACTGTCAGAAATAAGAGCACACGCTTATTGTGTATTGTTATTTTTCGGGCCGTTCTCAGAGCTGTCACCTTTTATTTAAACTCCGTTTTTAGGGTTCGAAGTAAACAAAGAACCCGTATAGTTTCGTCATGTCTGTCCGTCTATCCGTCTGTCCGCGGATTAGCTCAGAGACTACTAATACTAGAAAACTGTAATTTGGTATAGATATACATATATATTAAGCGGAGTTAACTGTATAATAAAATTATGAAAAAAAAAATTTTTTAGGGGCCTCCTACACCTAAAGTGGGAATTTTTTTTTTTTTTCGATTGTACCATCGTGTGGGGTATCATTTGATAGGTCTTTTAAAAATATTATGAGTATGTAAAGACTATTTTTTGATTTAGGGATCCGTTTGCAAAATATTCAAGTTCAAAGTGATAAATTTTGTTAGTCCTCTGTCCCCCCCCCCCCCTCGAACAGGAAAATGGTGATGGGTGGATACTTAAAAAAAGTTATAATAACTAGCAAATATAATGAATTTAAAAGGAAAATTATCACGGTTATGTAGACTTTACACCCTATCTATAGCTAGCTCTATAGCTAGAAAAAAAAAATTACTTAAGAGGCACAGACAGCTGAGGAAGCGGGATGACAGATATGGTTTTTGCCTATGTTGGTGAAGGGCAGGTAATATCTTCTGTGAAGCCAATTTTTTGTCAAGTTTGACATTTTCGGTGTTTTGGTTCCATAGAATTTGTAGGCGATTAATTATTAATTTATTTTGAATGCGTAATGTCCCACTCAGTGGACCGACGACCTGGTGAAGGTCTTTGACAGACAGACGGACAACAAAATGATCTTATAAGGGTTCCGTTTTTGCCTTTTTAAGTACGGAACCCTAAAAACGGAGTTTTAGGGATGATTCTCATTAGAGCGGGCCGTGTCCGGAGCGGGGCGGGGACAGGCCGGGGCCTGTCCGTGCTGCACTGTTCATATTACACCGAATGTATGGGGCGGGACGCGAGCGTGCAACAACCGTGGTGCAAACGAGCGTCGAGCGGGCCCGGACGGGACACTGTTAATGCACTGTGTAATATAAATTGATTCATACAAAATGTATGTAACAGATTAAATCCGTGCCCCGTCCGGGCCACGTCCACGGCCCGCCCCGGGCACAGCTCACTCTAATGAGAATCATCCCTAAGTGTATTGTTGATCAATGATATTAGTCACACAGTCAGAATTATAATCACTTCACTACACAAGCCACTACAAGTCACTCATCGAAGCGTATATGCGTGTGCGTGGGCTGCGGAGAGGCGGGCGCGAGCACTGCGCGAGAGTTGTCGGCGTGCAGCTGGCGTGCGCGCGCGAGCACGCGCACGCGCCCGCGCACGCGCTTGCTTGCGCGTGCGCTCTCTGCGCGTGCCCACTGCTCGTCTTCTTGTGCGTCGCTTAGCACTGCTGCGCGGTTGCTCGAGTGGCTGCAGTACTGCGAAAGAAATAATTGACTTGTGTATAAATCTGTCTGGTGCCGCCATCTATGTCGAGCATTGAGTAAAATTAATTGAACAAGCGAGCGAGGGCTTTAATTCAAGTTGGGGCGAAAACACGTTGTTTGTATGTATGTTTGTTCCGCGGTAACTCTCGAACTGTTGAATTAATTTCGATGATATTAAGAATACGTGTAGCAACTATCCACAGAATTTTTAAGTTCGTTGCGCAACAAAATCAGTTCAGCCGTTTTTGAGATATACTTTAAAAATCGCGAGGTCTAAGTTCGCGGCGAACCACTAGTAAATAAAATAAATTCTCTCATTATGCAGAAAGAGAATGTCATGGCTACAAAGTTAACTATCATTATTAGATACAAAAAGGTTGCTTAATTAAACATAAAGGCGCCCTTTTTATACGCATCTTCTTCTAAATATGCTGCTCCCCTCTCCAACTAGTACATAAAGATTAGCAATTAACATACTCAAATCCTTCTTGTCCTTAGCTCTGCGGAACAGCTCAGCAGCATTCGCTATCCCGGCCCACTCTCGGATGTTTCGCAACCATGACTTTTTCTAATACACATACATAGGTGTAATTGTGAAAAATGTATCATGTGACATAGTTCTGACTTGTTTATAATAATGGTAGCTAAGAAGAATGCATCAGTTTTACCTCTTCAGCCGCCTTTGCAGAGTCAAATCTTATAATGACTTCAGATTGCCCTTCTTTAACATCCACATGGAGCACGTGAACATTGCTTCTGATCTGAAAAAAAAGATTGTTAATTATTTTTAGTGATTTAAAAAAAGATTTCTATGTAAAAAATTTAATCCCTATCGTAATTGGAAATTAAAATTGAAACTACACAAAGAAATTATATTTGAATGTGACCAAAGGAACTTCACAGTCCTATGCGGCTAATGTCAAGCGGCGGCAAAAAAAAAGCGTCTATGCCTAAAATATTTATCAAATTTCTATAATCACGACAATTTTGAATCTGATTATGTTATGTATGATCTCTCTTTAGTTGTATTCCTCATGATTGAGGGTCGTGGTCATTATATGGAATGAAACACACACAACGACTCTCTTGGCAATTTTAATGGAGTGGTTTGCCATTGCCTTCTCCATTTCACTAGCTGATAATCATCAACCAGAGTGCAGGTTTCCTCACGATGTTTTCCTTCACTGGAAGCAAGTGGTGGTCGATGAAAACTAACATAGGTACAGTGGGCCACATAGAAAAGTATACCACCTGAAATAAGATCCACTATAAAAAGTGGTATACTTTTCTATGTGACCCACTGTACATGAGTCAGATTGGTATACAAACTAGATAGACAAGATTCGAACCTGGGACCTTTGCAGCCACAGGCGGGCGCCCTACCACTCGGCCACCACTGCTCCAATCCACTGCTTATGTATGATGATTTGCAAATGATATGTAAGAATACAACTCTTATCATACTAAATGATAAAAACGTACAGTTCTTTTGGTAAGCCGGACATCAAAGCAAGGCTCCGCTAGTTCCTCTTTGACGAACACACCGGGCACCCTCTCTATCGTAGCCACCTTCCCTTCTTCGCAATCTGGAACTGCCATTGATAAATATATTATGTGTTTGATAAATAATGGATAAATACATAATGTGACATGTTTACTTGATACTAGCTTTTGCACTAGACTTCTCTCGCATTAAATTAGTTTTTACTCAATTCACAATGGAATTTCTAAAATTACTTTCTTAGTGCTCACACACTATACATAAATAAAGAACCTTTGCAAAATTTCAAGTTTCGTCTTTTTGTTTAATAATTCAACACAGCTAACTGATTGGTATTACAAATCAATTAAAATTTTATAAGAATAACTAACCGCGCTACCAAGCCAGGCTCAAGGTCACCCGAAGGGCGATGGAGCGCGCTATGCTCGGAGTTTCCCTGCGTGATCGAATCAGAAATGAGGAGATCCGTAGGAGAACTAAAGTAACCGACATAGCCCGCAGAATCGCGAAACTTAAGTGGCAGTGGGCGGGGCACATAGCTTGTAGAACAGATAGCCGTTGGGGCAGAAAAGTTCTCGAGTGGCGACCACGAACCGGAAAACGTAGTGTTGGCAGGCCTCCCACTCGGTGGACCGACGACCTGGTGAAGATCGCGGGATGCGCATGGATGCGGGCAGCACAGGACCGGTCGGTGTGGAAATGTTTGGGGGAGGCCTTTGTCCAGCAGTGGACGTCTTTCGGCTGAGAGAGAACTAACTGCGCCCGGCCCTTTTCTCCTGTGGGTATTTCGGTATAAAAAGTACCCTATGTGCTATTCCCGGTATTTTTCCACCCCTATACCAAAATTAATCAAAATCCATCCAGTAGATTTTGTGTGATTAAGTAGCAAACCTCACAAACTCTCATCCCAAACTTTCGCATTTATATTAGTAGGCAGTAGGATACCTGGTTCCACTCCAACCGAAGGAGCAGCTGGTGCAGGAATACTGGAATACAGGTGCCTATTATTCTGGATGTTAGCTTTCATCTCCTTCATGTACTTCTTCTGTAAATTCAAGTATTTATTTCTAAGAACTTTCCATTCAGACTTTGGCAATACTTGCAGGCCCCAAAGTGCACCCTTGGGTGCTTCATTTTTACTAGATTTTTTTTTGGCGAGACTCCTTTCTTTCGCTGTTCTTTTTCTTGTTTTCTTCTTCTTAGGAGTGTTCTCTTCTTTGGTCTCATCTTGGCTTGTTAATTCTTCTTTAGATTCACTGTCTATGAGCTTATTTTCCTAAAAACAAAACAAGTTGTTTTTTTTAATCTTAATTAATTAATTAAACACATTCCTTTACATTTACATGATAAAATTATTATTTTTTTGCTTACTTCTGTTGGCGTAGGTGTACTTGTATCTTCTTTCTGAAAACAAGAGTTATAAATTAAATATAGATTAACTCTCTCTCGTTAGTCGTATTTCCTCATGACTGAGGGTTGTGGTCATTATATGGAATGAAACACACACAACAACTCTCTTGGCAATTTTAATGGAGTGGTTTGCCATTGCCTTCTCCATTTCACACACCAGCTAATAATCATCAACCAGAGTGCAGGTTTCCTCACGATGTTTTCCTTCACCGGAAGCAAGTGGTGGTCGATGAAAACTAACATGAGTCAGATTGGTATACAAACCCATGTAGCCCGGGCAGGATTCGAACCTGGGATTTTGCATCCACAGGCGGGCGCACTACCACTCGGCCACCACCGCTTAACATTATATTAGTACAGATTAACTATTTAAAGACAAAAGTTTTGTAACAAAATTCAATTCTCTTTTTTGACAGCTAATCTGTTCTGTATTGACCCCTTATCAAATTTAATGACTAGCTTGATCCAAAGCTCTGCTATCAAAATTAGAAAAACCTGGGAATAGGAAATTTTCACAAATTATTTTAAAAACATTTGAATGCAACATCATATCAAAACTCACTGTAGGTGTATCCAATGTTTTTCCATGGTCAGATTCAAGTTCCAATTTCAATTCTAAATTTTTGTGTGCCTTTTTATCTTTGTTCTTCTTTGCCTTTTTCTTTGGTGGCTCAAAATCTTCCCTTTCCTCTGGTATGTCTTCTAAAGGGGCCTCTACACTGAACATTTTTATAGATGACAGGTCTTCAGGAGGCATGCATGTGGGAAGTTTACATCCCATTTTTGTAAAAGTACTGATACACTTCTGTGCTTCCTCTGGTTTACTAAATTCTATGAATCCATAACCCTGAAGAGTGAAAAAGTTACTTAAATTGAACCAATCTTATCTACCTAATTGGTAGGTAAAATAATAAAAATTTGCTAAAATTATTTTTTCTTTTTAAGAGCTATACAATAACTAATATATTTTGTTACAAAAATATCATAAAGCAAACTTTGTACAATGTGCTATGTATGTGCTATATAACTATGTACATACAGTATCTTTAAAACAAATAAGTACTTCATATTATTACCTTTATCCTTTGAGAGTTCTTGAATTTAGGCAGAGAAATATAAGCAACTTGGCCATAGTCAGAGAATACTCGCTCTAGCCACTCCCTGCTGGCTGTAACCGGTATAGACTCCACATAGACCGTTCTCTGGTCCGCATCATATGGCAGCACTGGGGTTTGTCTCTTGACCTAAAGACACATAAAATCAGATATTTTTGGAAGAAGAATACATTTAAAATATTTATAGGTATATTTAATTAGACATTTTTTTCTACTTTAATAATTTGCATTAGATTACCGTTTTTTTCAAGGGTTTTGGAAGGTTGTATACCTACCAACTCAAATATTGTGAATATATTTTAAAGGTAGGTAGGTAATTACACTAATTTCTCATATTACTTACCTTAGTTTTATCTTCAGAAAGCTCCAAAAATGTGGAATTCTTCATGGCTTTCACAATGTCGTTAATATCTTGAGTCATTGACCGAATTTTATTAAATTTTGTAAATATTTCTAATGGAACATAAGGTTCCTTTTTGATAAGTTCCCCTAAATACCTATCTTTATTGAGGTTAGCATCGCTAAAATAAAACTCCATTTGTTTTAAAATATTCTCATAGAGCTGTTTTTTGCGATGTCTAACTCTTTTTCGAGGACTGTTTTCATGTTTAGTTTCTTCGACTGTTTCCAAATCGGCGGATTCAGATTCCGACATGTTTGTTTATCGACAACTAGTTTTTAATATCAATAAAATAACTCTCTACGAACTTTCTCATGCCACAAATTCACTAATATTTTATATACTTTTTATAAAATAACAAGCTTGGCGCAATCAGCGGCACAATTCGGTTTTTATGATGAGATTATTTGGTTGGTAAGGTTATGTTTAAACATGTCATATTCATACACTGGCAGCTGTCAATGTCATGGGAATATTGAGCCAAAGATTAATTAAAAAAGTAAAGCGAGTACTTCTATTTTATAGGTCTCATTCAGGATCCTGCAACTTGGGCCAGCCTGCACTGACTGCATACATGTGTGCGGTGGACTCGCACGTCGAGCATGTAGACCTCCACGCGGATTAGACATCCGCTTGGGTGGAGGTCTACATGCTCGCACTTTGATAAAAAGTAAAACGGTTCGAGCGCGGGAACCCTTGTTTGCGAAAGGCGTCTTTTGCTTATAGTTAATTTTAATTTAAATAAACTGCAAATTGCGTACACAAATTATATTTGAGTGCATTGTTATATATTAAATATAAAAGTGGTAATATAAAATGGGAGGCGCAGGAGGCGGAAAGAAGAGGAAAAAAGACCCAGATCGCATCACAAGACCATCGACCCCCAGACCAGGAATTACTGACTTCTCATCATCGGCATCTGATGTTGATGATGATTCAAATAAGTATACTATATACAAAACTCCTGGCTATTTTAGGAAATATCCAGAAAATAGTAAAAAATCTGAATATGTCGTATTCTTGTCGCATGTAGACAGGGCTTGAAACCGGTTAATAAAAAACCTAAAAAATAAGTGTTTTGACCTGGTTACGCAGTAACGCTCGGGCCATTACGATCGGAGTGAAAACCCTTTTGAATCGGTCTCGCGAGCGGAAATTACCTGGTTAATCCCGCACGGGCGAGTGACAAGGAAGGGTATATCGCTCAGCGTTTTATCTCACTTACGCATTTGCAAGTCTCAACGTGTAGATTGGTTAGATTTTGTTGCGTGTATTATACGCAACCGTGTTAAATTTCACATATACTGCACTTACGTTTGTTGATTCGCACATTCATTACACATAATTGTTTATTTAGCTATTATTTTAACGCTTTTGGTCATTAATCGTCTTCCAAAACAAACACACCTGTTTGTTTCCGTAACGTCAACCCGTCACCTTGGATGTTTGACAGTGACGTTTGACAGTGACATTTGACGAAGACGTTTGGAAATGATCCCAATACATAGGTGGTGTGTTGCGACGGACGCGTTAGTAGAATGTTTTTTATTTACTTATATTTGTAAATAATATAGGTAATTGGTCAAAATTTATAGAATAATAATTTAAACAAGGATTTTATTAGATTAACTATATCTTTTTTCTCCGAGATGAATGCCGCACTTCGACGGTTTTGTCTCTGATCGAAATCTATGTTGTCTCTGATTTCGTGTCAACGCTAGGCTGACGTGGAAAAAGATTGCCTGGTGAGAAAGAATCAGGATGGTTTACTTTGGTTCCGAGCCGCCTCAGGGCTCCGCGCCTAGCCTGTCAGAGCCCCCATGAGCGGAAAATGAGATGAAGCGGACAGGTAAGTCCATCTCTCTGGCGTTCTGCTAGCCTTCATATGAATATTGTCGACACGATGTTAAATAGCATTCTCTATTGTTTCAGAATGCGCCGCTTTTAAACTTAGGTTTTAAGTTGTTAGTTTACGCTTTATTTTTCAATATTCCACGTTCCACGTGTTATACTTTATTAGTTTACTCGTTTAAACTATTTTTCCTCGTGCTCTGGCACGTGATTTGATGTCGTGACATGACTACTTCAGAATGAGTTCCCATTTATATTTTTCTTTCTTTTCGTTGTACATACTGGTTACAATGACCCTGACCCTAAGGGTAATCTCCTTCTTTGGATAAATAACCCCTATTTATCCCAGTAAAACAATAACACTTCATGTAAGCAAAGAGGATTGCCGACCACCATCTGATATAAGACCGCATGGCCAGGTGTCTCCAAATCCACGATCCAGGACCCCCAGCTGTTCCTACATTACTGGGAATGACGAGGTGATACAGTTTATTGGAAGAAAAGGAAAGGACCTGAATGGGATTTACCAAGTAATATCCATTTTATAACTAGAACTTAAACTTTAAAATTTATTTTAAGGCAGAGACTTTGCCTAATATGATTTGTTCCTAGTTTTACCACATAGAGAGGACGCTCTCAACCTTTGTTAAAAGATAGGTCTTATAACCAATATTAAGAATAAGGACATTTTTCTATGTCATGTGTTTTCATAGGTTATGATAATTAGACTTTAGTCTTAATTAGTTTGTTTTAAGAAACATATAAGAAAAGAAAGGATTTGTTAAAACATTCCTATAGAAAGAATTAGCGTTAAGGAATAAGAATATTTAACTACTAAAAAGTGAGTTTACCAAATATGTATTTTTAGCAATCAGAGTGGAATTAATTTAAAAAAAAAACGTTATCACAAAACCAAAGATCGTTATATTTTCAAAACAAAAATTACTAACAAAATAATTACACAACAAATTATTAGTGACTTGCAAAAATAAAGAAAATCGATATCACCAAGCTCGGAGACGCTTATCGCAGGACCGTCGGGCAGCAAATGGGGCTGTTGACGGTTGCGACGCGGTATTTATAACATTGTGTTTTAAAAAAAACTTGAGACAGCTTATACGGCCTCTCCTGACCGAATGTCGCCCTCGACATCCAGGCTTCCATTGGTTCCAATGGAGGGAACCGTATTCAGGACCGACGTGTCATCCTCCAAGTCTACGTCCAGTGATGGCATCGAGGGTCCAGCTATGGATGCCGGTGCTGCAGGAGAAGTTTGGTCATTATTGTCTCCTTCGTCTGAAAATACACATTTTATTACAAATAGTTCAAACTATTAGTAAAAGCATTCATCCTTACACATGATTCATCACTCTCCACTCATATACATTCAGTCAGTTTATACTTCGTCTTACAAGTCCATATCACACAAAGTACATAGCAACATAAATTTAACCTCGTATACATCATCACATTAAATAGAACAGGAGACGTCTCATAAGTATACAAACCAGTGTTGGCCATTTAAATAACTTTTAGAAAGTTATTTTTTTCATCTGTTATCATCCAGCGCTATTAACATATCTTCGACTCGAGTTAATGCGACACACGCATTGCGACACACGCTTTGCGACACACGCATTGCGACACACGCTTTGCGACACACGCATTGCGACACACGCATTCTGCCCGCCTGACGACACACGTTACAGGCCATAGGTATTTCATTCAGAACTACCTATGTGGCAACACAAGCTTGGGGCGACGAACGCAGGGTGCAGCGACACACGCCAAGGGCGACGAACGCCAGAGTGACTAGGGATACTAGCACCCGCACCCTTACCTTAAAGACGACGAACGTCAATAGGTACCCAGCCAACTTACTATCAAAAAATGCGGCACATGTCTCAGGGCACCACTCGCCTCGCCACGGCACCATGTATTGCGCCGCAGCCTGCGTAGTCTTGCCATAGCCACCGCTCAGCAAGCGGAGCTCGTACCGCCCACTCGGCAGCGCCTTGACCACTTTATATGGCCCGCGCATACCGGAATCCAATTTTCCTGTCGACTGAGAAAATTTTATTACGAACACATGATCATCCACATTGAAGGACCGAGGTTCACGGCGGTGTTTATTGACATAAGCGTCCTGCTTGGCCTGGTTATCTTTTAACAGCTGGCGTGCTCGGCCTCTGGTGATTTCACGCAAGGCCTCTCGATTAGGCGAGGAACCTTCTACTGCGACGTCACGTACCAACGCGCGAATAATAGGAGTAGTAGCCTCTGCCCCTACGAGTAGAGCCAGCGGAGACACCTGTGTAGTTTTCTGCTTTGTGATGTTCAACACCAGTTGCAACTTCCACAGCGTGCTTGGCCAAGATGCACCCTTATGGTTCACCTGTATGCGTAACATATTAAGAACCGTTCTCACGTACCGCTCCACTTGTCCATTAGCGTGGTGCATCTCCGGAGTTATGTAATGCAGCTCACAGCCCAAGTCATTAATCCAGTTTACAAAATCTCTGGATTCAAACATACGCCCTTTGTCAGTAACCACAAGCTTGGGTACGCCAAATAGTGAGACCGCTCCCGTAACCACGCGTTTTAGTTCCACAGCATCTTGTCTGGCCATCGGGTAAAGTAGGCAAAATTTAGAAAAGGCGTCTACGATCAAAAGTACAAACTTGTATCCCTCCGATGCTGGAAGAGGACCCAGAGCATCCATATGCACGGTGTTGAATGGAACATCTGGTTTATTCCACGAAGTGATGTTCTGAAGTGGTACAATTAGTGATACAATTGATGTCTTGTGAAGACCCTATTAAAAGTAATAAGAAAGTAATTAAAGAATTACAAGATAAGATATGTTCTTTGCAGACTGAGTTGCAATCTATATCCAGTAAATATGATGTTTCTAAAAAAGCTATGAGTGAATATACTCAAGCTCTCAAAATTCTAAATGAAAATAAGGACTTGTGTAGTTGTAGTTCGAATGTAGAGAACCAGGTTACGGAGGACTCCATCACTGACAACACTGCTTGTGCGGTGGCTTCAACCCTGACACAGGTTGTGATGCCCCCGGAGACTGTGCCCCTTTTACAGGCTTCTCCGGTGGTCTCACAATTGGATGCTCCCATCATCAACACCAGCAGCCCCTCAGGCTCTTCGGTTAGGTCAGCTTTCCTTGACTGTGAGACCCGAAGAACTGTTATCTACTCTGATGAAATAGGTGCTAACCTGGGTCCCTTGGTCTCGAATTATACTACTCAGAACACATGTAATATTTGTATGCCGGGATCACATATTTCTCAAATATTGTCCAAGTTAAAGTGTGACAAATTTGATTTCAACACCACACTTATTTTAGCTATAGGCAATAGTACAAATGTCACACATGTAGATATATTAAACTGTATAAACATCTTGTCAGAAATAGAGAGAGTGGGTATTGGTCAAATAATTTTAGTTCTTTTCCCCTATATAAAAAATAATTACAGAAATAAGTTCATACACTCATTAAATACACACATTTATAATTTAACGTGGGATCTGAAAAAACTTTATATTTTAGATTGTAATAAATATATTGACAACTGTTTTTATAACAATGGTACTGTGTACCTACCCTATAGATATAAGCTGACTATTGCTAAACTGTTAGCATACAATATATATAGACCCGTTATACCTAATATAACGAAGTCATCTGATATTAGTACCAGTACTAATAACTTAGTTTTAAACTAGATAATAAGACAGAGGTGAAGCCTTCCTATATAAATATTGTACATCAAAATATACAGGGCTTCACCAGCAAATTTAATGAAATCTGTTTATTTTTGGTACATAATAATGTTGACATTTTTTGTGTCACAGAACACTTCTTTAAACATGAAATTAAACTAAACTTCCCGGATAAATATATATTAGCAAGTGCATTTCTAAGACAAAATTCTGACCACGGTGGGTCCTTAATATTAATAAACAGAGATTATAAATGCAAAGAGAGAAAAGACATAGTAAGGCTGTCTCTTGAATGTACAATAGAACTTTCTTGTGTGGAGTTGGACAAATATATTATTATTTGTGCTTATAGACCGCCTTCAGCTAGTTATGACACCCTTTTAAATGTTTTGGAAGAAGCCCTTAGGCGGGTTAGTTCTAGTAGTAAACATATAATTTTATGCGGTGATTTTAACGTTGATATTTTAGTTTCATGTTCGGAAAGCAATGGATTTAGAAATTTGCTTGATTCATTTAATTTGAAAAACACATTCTTTGAACCCACTAGAATTACCCCAACCTCTGCCAAATGTATAGATAACATTTTCTGTGATTGCTCGGTCTCTGATGAAAAGCTTTTTGCCTGTCTGGGGTCTGACCACCTGGGTCAACAGGTGTCACTGACACGTGACGAAGAGTCTAACCTTAGCTCCGCTCCTGTAACCTGTAGGCCGCTGACTAAGTACCGGAAAATGCGTTTTCGCGAATCTATAAATAAAAAATTGCCTGAAATAGACCCAAATAAAAATCCGAATGACCATTATGATGAGGTTTTTAATACAGTGAAACAAGAATTTAACAAATCTTTTCCTCTTAAAACATTTGATAAGAAAACAAAACTAAATTTCTGCGATTGGGCCACAAATGGCATTTATATTAGTAGAAATAAGCTATATGAACTGTATGGCCAAAAACAATATAATTTTAAACCGGAATTTGTATCATATGTTAGATGTTATTCAAAAACTTTTAAAAAGGTATGTGCTGCTGCAAAATCTTTATATCTGACTAATAAAATAAAAAACTCTAATGATAAGATCAAAGCTGCTTGGTCTATTATCAATAACGAGACAGGCAAATCGAAATCGCGCGACATTAATATTTCTTTAAAAATTGGTGATAAAACCATAACTTCTAACGACGAAGTAGCCAACGAATTCAATAATTTTTTTGCCAATATTTCTAAGAATATCACAGGATCCCTCTCCTCTTGTCCCAGTGCTGCAGATGACTTATTAAAAAGAAATGCCTCCGATCCTAAGTCCATTTTTAGATTTAGAAGTATCACATCGGATGAACTCTTATCTGCGTATAAGGCACTCAACATGAAAAATACTGAGGATCTCTGGGGTATATCTGTCGCAGTTCTGAGCAGTATTATTGATTTGATTGCTCCTCATCTAACTGTGATTTTCAATAAGTGCATTTCCGAGGGTGTTTTCCCTGACCTCATGAAAATAAGTAAAATTATTCCTTTATTCAAACAGGGTACAAAAAATGATCCCACTAATTACAGACCCATTTCTATATTACCCGCTTTAAGTAAAATATTTGAAAAATTAATTTTAACGCAATTAGTCTCTTATTTTAACGTAAATAAAATCTTACATAATCGTCAGTACGGTTTCACTAAAGGTCGTTCCACTACTGATGCAACATCTACTTTAGTTCAAATAATCTATGAAGCGTGGGAATCCAGCCAAGATGTCATAGGTATTTTTTGCGACCTTTCAAAAGCCTTTGACTGCGTGGATCATAATATACTAAAAAACAAGCTTAAATTTTATGGTGTTACTGGGACGGCCCTTGAGGTACTAGCTTCTTACCTGGACAACAGAACTCAGAAAGTAGAAGTTAACAGAGCTGCTTCTAGCAGCGCGGCGGTACACATGGGCGTGCCTCAAGGCTCCATAATCGGTCCTTTTCTATTCCTTGTTTACATAAATGACCTTCCATGTCTTGCCCAACAATTGTGTGAAGTTGTTTTATTTGCGGACGACACATCATTGCTATTTAAAGTCAACAGAAATAGTCAAAATTATGACGATGTAAGTAATACTATGACACTTGTGCTTGACTGGTTTACAACCAACAACCTGGCTTTAAACACGGACAAGACCAAGTGTATAAAGTTTTCTCTCTCGAACGCACCTCATAATGATATACCTTTAATAGTTAATGGCAAAGTATTAGAGTGGGTACACAGTGTCAAATTCTTAGGCGTTACCGTTGACTGTAAGTTAAAGTGGGATAAACACATTGAACTCACGGCCAAAAAACTTAGCTCGGCGGCTTATGCAGTGAGAAGGATAAGACAGTGCACAAACATTGAAACAGCTAGACTCGTGTATTTCAGCTACTTTCATAGCATAATGTCATACGGATTATTGATATGGGGAAATGCAGCCGAGATGGGGAAAATATTTGTATTACAGAAAAGAGCAATTCGTTTTATGTACGGGCTAAAACGACGCGATTCTCTACGAGAGCTCTTTAAATCAATAAAAATTCTTACTGTTGCATCTCAATACATCTTCAATGTACTTATTTTTGTTAAATCCAATTTAAACCTCTTTAAAAAAATCTGCGATGTACATAGTATAAACACCCGCAATAAGAATAAACTTTATACGCCCTGCTTTAGGCTTAAAAAGGTTCGGCGGTCTTTCGTGGGTCAAAGTGTAAAAATGTTTAACAAGCTCCCTGACGAGGCTATAAATTTACCGATGCAAAAATTTAAAACATATCTTAAAAATACTTTGATGAATAAAGCGTATTACACAATAAGTGATTATTTGAACGATAAAAAAAGTTTGGTCTCTCCCTACAACTTCGCCACTCCACACTTGATTACATTCTTTTGATATTGTGAAAAAATAACCTTACCTTTTTTATTTTATTTAATTACATTGACATTTAATTGTTAAACATGTACGTGTATTGTGATCTTCAAGTGACTGAAAGTATTTATTTTTCTAAAATGTTCAAACTTGTGAACGGGTGTTGCCAGGGGATCCTGCTTCGATCCTGATTCGAATTTTATTTTTATTTTTTGTTCTTAACCAATTCATTGTGGTTACTTGATCACAAACATAACATGTATTATTATATTATTATTATTTTTTTACTTATATTTTATTTTATTTTTGACTGTACACAATCTAGTGTATGTATAAAGTTAATGAATAGCCCCTCTGGCATGCTAGGCGACCAAGACTGTTTCATGAGTTTCTTTCGGCATTTCTTCTCAGCAGTGGTCGTTCCGAAATGCTAGTAGTTTGTAGCTTTGAGACATAAAATATTATGATTAAATAATTAGTTATCGACGTGAAAAAGAGCCTTCTTTGAAGGCCAAGTTTCAATAAAAAATTTTGACTTTGACTTTGACTTTGACTTTGAAGTGGGGCCCGTGGGACTCGTTTATAAGAAATGCATACTAAACAGTGAGCCACATATTTACTTACAAATTGTTTGAGCCCGGGAAACCAAAAGTGCTTCAATATCAAGTCCAGTGTCTTCTCAGAGCCAATGTGTTCGTGCTCATCATGAAAGATCCTTAAGAGACTAAGGCGATGACCCTTTGGAACATAGCACAATAGCCTTGACTGCTCACCCACCGGCGTGTACTTATAATACAGGACGTCAGCTTGAACTACATATTGAGTTGGGTCGAGTCTACCATCTTGGAGCTTCTGGACTAAATCTTGGGTTTCGTTGTCAGCTGCTTGCGCAATTTGGGCCCAGTTACGAGGTCTACTTATCTGATTGACGTTGGGGACTGGATTGCGGCTCAAATAGTCGGCATGTGGCATCAGAACTCCCTTTCTGTATTCGATGGTGAACTCGAAGTCTTGTAGGTAGATCCACCACCGTGCAACTCGAGGTAGTAAGTCTTTTTTCGCTCCGTTGACTTAAGAGCGTTGCAGTCCGTAACAATAAGAAACTTTATACCCACCAAGTAATGTCGAAAGTTCTGAAGCGCTTTCACCACTGCGAGTGTCTCGAGCTCGTATGAGTGATATTTACACTCAGCACCTTGAGTTACTCGACTGAAATACGCCACGACGTGTTTCTTTCCATCGGGGTGCACTTGCAACAGGATTCCACCATAGCCTGCGCTACTTGCATCTGTGTGGACCTCGGTTGGAAGCCGAGGGTCGAAGATAGCGAGGATTGGCTCGTTCGTCAGTTGTTTAATTAGATCTTGACGAATAGCCTCGCATTCTTCCGACCAATAGAAGCTGACATTTTTGCGAGTTAAATGTGCAATAGGAGCAGTTTTTCTAGCGTAATCTCTAATATACCGTCTGAAGTAGCCAGCCAAGCCGAGAAATTGGCGGACTTGCTTCACGTTTTCAGGTGGTGAAGTAAGAGCCAAGGCTTCCACCTTCCGAGGACTCGGCCTGACCTGACCTCTACTTACCAACCTGCCCAAATACTCAACTTCGGTGACAAGAAACGAGCATTTCCGGAGGTTTATAGAGAAACCGGCTTGGGTTAGAGTAGCCAGCACTCTGCGCAATAACACAATCCCGTCACTAACTGAATTACTAAGAATCAACACGTCATCAACGTACACCAGTACATTTCCTTCATTGATGTGATCACGCAAAGTGTCATTGATTATACGCTGGTAGACAATCGGCGAATTGGCCAGACCATAGGGCATTTTTACGTACTCAAAATGATCTTCGGGTGTTACGAACCCAGTAAGATGAATACTACTCTCCTTAAGGGAATCTGGTGAAAACCAGTCGCCATGTCAAGGCTTGAGAAGTACTTATAACCGCCTAGTCTATCTATTTGGTCGTCGATAAGTGGAAGAGGGTATCGATCCTTAACAGTCAACCGATTTAAACCACGAAAGTCAACACAAAGTCTATCGGACCCATCGCGTTTCTTAACAAGTATTATAGGACTGGCATATTCAGACTTAGACCGCCTAATAACCCCTTTCTCTAAAAGATCATTAGTAATTTCTCTGACTTTAAGCTTTTCTTGATAAGAGAGCTTGTACGGACGATAAACGACCGGGGTATCACTGGTTAGTTTTATTTCCATCTCACCGGTTTTAACAGTAGTTGCAGCTGTACCCGCAATCAAAAAATCCGCAAACTCTCGTATCACAGACATAAGCGCCTCTAACTCATCTCCCATAAGCGGTGTGTTGACCCTCAGGTCATCATCGGACCATACAGAATTAACTTGGACTAAGACTTTTGAGGAATGAGTAAGATACTGCCTATCTTTCGTTCGCACGTAAGTTATCCCATCACGATTTAGTACATCTGTGCCTATTACAATTGGCCAATTCATAAACTTAGTTGGGACCACTACCAAGTCAGCCTCGATTGATATTCCGCAAAATTCTATCGTAAGAGTAACGTACGAGGTGGCAACTATTTCCTTATCGCTAATGCCCTTCAACACACAACGCCTCAGCTTAGGTTGACATGAAATATGCTTAAGTACATCGGACGAAATGAGAGACACACCGAGGGCACCGCTATCAATCAAAACATCAACCGGTATACCATTTACAACTGCCGTAACAATGTCCTTGTTTACTGCAACATCTGAAGGATGGGAGCAGAAGTTAACGTTCCGAGGGTTACGATTCTCAGAACGTGCCTTCGCGAAGCACTTTTCCTCGGTATGTCCCGCCTTTTTGCAAAATGTACAAGTGATTGTACTGCTGTTTGTACCGCTAGTAGATGGTTGTGTGTTGGAGGTAGATTTAGTTTTAGGAAATTTACACTCACGACTAAGGTGCCCACGTCGGCCGCAATTAAAACATTTCGTGTCAAATCGTGACTTATTCGACAGCTGTTTATTATTGGTACTAGAAGCAGTGCTCGCATGTTTTCCACTGCTGGGCTGCGTATATATGGATAAGAACGACACAAGATTATCAGGAGTCAGATCTGCATTAGCGGCAGCTGCCCGTACCTGGGCGTTATCTATACCGCGAATAACTATAAGCGTTCGCAACTCATCACTAATACCTTGGACTACTCTGAGACGTAATAAAGTTCGGCGAGCATATTCCGCGAATGTTGAGTACTTGTTCGAAGTAGCGTTCATGGCGTCAAACAAAATATTTGCGTAGTCCAATTTATTAGGACAGAGTGATTTGAACTCCTTTTTAAAGTTCGACCACGTTCTATCATTCGTCACCCATTCACTCAGCCAAATCTTTGCGTCTCCCTTGAGGCACGAGGCAACGCGTGACAAACATTCTTGGTCATTCCAACCATTTAAGTCTCTGGCGCGATCCACTTCCTCACACCATGCTTCGATGTTGTGCAACGACGGATCAAAATTAGACACGTAATAATGTTGCGATTTTATAGGCTGCACACTCTTAATAGCCTCCATCAAAGCATGCGCGAGAGTAGATACCTCAGAAACCGGAGCCGCTAACTCACTAGACTGCGCGCGAGCAGGTACAAAATATGAGGACAACGGCGGGGTACACGATCTATCCGCGGGTAGTTGTTCTCGTAGCGTATTTCCCGATTTTCGAGCCGCGGCAGGCGAACGAGATCGCGACCTACCTTCATCACGTTTATGTTGCGATCTCACACGTGAAACACTACGTGATACGCGGCTTTTCCTATTACGCGATCGATAACGCAGCCTATCGCGTCGGCTAACTCGAGTTTCATCACGCGAGGCGCTTCTATAACGTTCCCGACTAGAAACACGCGAAATACTCCGCCTATCACGATCTCGATAATACAGATCACGTTCACTCGAATGACGCGAAATACTGCGCGAATTTCGACGACGACGTCGACTACGCCTATCATATCGAGATGAATCGCTGCTATCCCGCGAATCCTGCGAGAAGCGTCTTTTATAACCCCGTTTGCGGGTACGCGATTTTGTTCGCACCATTTTAAACACACAAAACAAAGTAACCAAAAAAAAACAAAACACCGTCAAAATTTTCAAGATGAAAAATAAAAAAAATATGCAAGCCAGAAATAACAAGTTAGTGGGCAAATGCGTTCTTTATCCCACTTCTGATTTTAGCAATCAGAGTGGAATTAATTTAAAAAAAAAAAACGTTATCACAAAACCAAAGATCGTTATATTTTCAAAACAAAAATTACTAACAAAATAATTACACAACAAATTATTAGTGACTTGCAAAAATAAAGAAAATCGATATCACCAAGCTCGGAGACGCTTATCGCAGGACCGTCGGGCAGCAAATGGGGCTGTTGACGGTTGCGACGCGGTATTTATAACATTGTGTTTAAAAAAAAACTTGAGACAGCTTATAGTATATTTTCTTTTTAATATATTTAACTTGATATATAAACAATTAACTTGTTTAATTGATTCCAACTAATAGTTGGTGGCGCCCTTGGTTAGAATTGAAACACAACATACACCTGGTCTCTTTCTTCAAATGTAACATTCCACAGAGCGACAAGAACCCACCGACCCACTCCGGAGTCTCCTACATAACGCACCACTGAGCTGGCTGTGCGGTTGTCCACCGGTGGCAGGCCGTGTTTTACACGCCTGTCCTATAGTGGGTAATAATTTATATCGAGCGAGAGTGAGAAATAATCATAGTTAGAGCGAGATAGAACACGATTGTCGAAAAGAGCGAAATGTTTTGGGTCTTTCCGGTATTTTGAACAGGAACTGAAATGATATCGCGCTTTGAACATAACCAGAAATAATATATGGTTTTGCTCAACCGTAACTGATTTAAAACGCTCTTTTTTTAAATGTATGGCGCATCGAGTGAGCTGGTTTAGAATTTTAACCAGGTTAGCAAGCCCTGCATGTAGATGATAGGCAGTTTTCTGATAAAGACCGTCTTGCTGTGTCCCATGCTATTCGTAAATATTGCGTGACTGGCATTTTACATCTTAAGTCGATAAATAAATTTAAAATTGCCATCACTTTTGACCACTCTAATAATGCCAATGTATTCCTAACAAACAAAAAGTTTCAAGAGGAGTTAGGTCTTAAATCCACAATTCCGGCAATTGACACCGAGATAACTGGAGTAATCACTTCTGTTCCAGTTGATCTTTCTAATAAAATGATTTGTTCTTTAATAGGCAGTTCACGAAATATTATTCAAGTAAGACGCTTCATGCGTCGTTTACGTGATGAGGATGGCACGGTTAGCTACCTGCCTACTCAAACAGTTGCTGTAACGTTTGCTTCTACAGAGCTTCCCCCTTATGTTATTCTGAATTCCTGGCGTCACGAAGTGACAATATATGTACCACCTGTGAAGCAATGTTTAAGATGTATGAAATTTGGGCATATTGCCAAATTCTGTAGGAATGCAGAAGTTTGCTCTATTTGTACGCAAAATCATAATTTTAGAAACTGTAATGATCGTAACAATGTCAAATGTGTGAACTGTGGCGGTGATCACATTGCTATTTCCAATATCTGTCCCCAGAAAAAACAAAAAATAGAAGAAAATAAAATAAAATCAAAGTCTGCCAATTACTCACAACTGTTTAATGAAAATTCTTTTCCACAATTAACCATGAGAAACATTCATACACAAATTAGTAATTTAACAAAATCAGATTTTTTCATGAATTTATTAACTAATGCAATAACTAAAATTATAACAAGCCAAAAAGATACTCCAATTAATTCCTCATCTATTAGAGACATCCTTCAACAAACATTCCGAAATACATCTTCTTCATCTAATAATGGATCTCCTTAATATTGTGCAATGGAATGCACAAAGCCTAGCATGTAATAAACTATTATTGACTCGATTTCTTTATGACAATAATATACATGTTGCTATCATTTCCGAAACTTGGTTAACATCAGATAAAAAATTTAATATAAAAGGATATAAGATAGAAAGAAATGATATTGGTAATAAACATAATGGAGTTGCCATACTCATTCATAATAATATAGAATATATTAAATTAAATACATATTCTGATAACTCGTTACAAAATATTTGTGTTAGAATAAATATACATAATAAACAAATAAGTATCGTAAGTTTTTACAGTCCAACTAATTGCAATCCGTCATTTAACAAACATAAATTTGAATCTTTAATTAAATCAATTCCTGAACCTATGATTTTTGCTGGTGACTTCAATGCACATCATACATCATGGGGATGTAATTCTGACGACATGAGAGGTAGAGATATATTGGAGGTAGTTGATAACAACAATTTAGTTTTATTGAATAGTGGCGAAGTAACAACTGTTGGCTCTCTTTCGTGGCGTCCAAATGCTTTAGATTTATCTATTGTATCTCCATTATTGGCACTTTCTTGTGATTGGTCTGTACATGATGATCCTCTCGGTAGCTATCACCTTCCTGTAATTATAAAAGTCTCAGTAAATAAAAATGTAAGTGTTAACTCTTTAAATAACAGTAGCGGCGTACATTTGCCTATTTATCCTAACTTTAAAATGGTAGATTGGAAAATGTATGAACAAAATGTGGATCTAGGACTGTCAATTTGTCAGCCTCAAAACTTATCTCCATTGGAAGCATATGCATCATTTTGTGAAATTTTACATTCTGCTGTAAATAATTCTCTTCCAAATTCTAATTTTTCTGTTTCTTCTATCAATAATAAAGATCCCCCTCCCAACAGAAAATTGTTTAAAAAACCTCCCCTCCCTTGGTGGAATAATAAATGTACAGAAATTGTACAAAAATCAAAACTTGCATACCTTAACTTTAAAAAGAATCCTTCTGATGAAACATACATAGAGTTCAAAAGATTACAGGCTCAAAAAAAACTTACTTTGAAAATAGAAAGATCAAATAGTTGGGTTGAATTGTGCTCCTCCTTTAATCGATGTACTCCTTTGTCTCGAATCTGGAATTATATGAGGAAGTTTAATAAAAGTTATTTCTATCATGATAATAATGATGACTGGATTCAAGAGTTTCTGGAAAAGTATACTCCTGATTATGTTAATAGTAATTTAAATACAACTACAACTTTAACTAATGAAGTTAATCCGAATAATAATTATTTAATAAAGCCCTTTTCTATTCAAGAATTGAGATCTGCCGTATTTTCTAGGAAGGACAGTGCTTTTGGTTTAGATGGTGTTCCCTATATTATGCTGAAAAGGCTTAGCGAAAATGGGTTCCTCACTTTTCTTTGCATACTAAATAATCTCTGGCTCAAAAATGATATTCCTCACTCTTGGAAGTCTGATTGTTTGATTCCTATATTAAAACCAAATAAAATTCGATCTAATCCAGATTCCTATCGTCCTATTGCTCTTACGTCTTGTATTGGTAAAATTTTTGAGCAATTACTAAAACAAAGATTGGAGTTTTATGTAGAGCAAAATAACATCTTACCTGCAAATCAGTATGGTTTTCGAAGAGGAACATCGTCTAGAGAAAGCATTTGCCAATTGCAACTTGACATACAAAATAGTATAAGCAAAAATGAATTTCTAATGTCAGTCTTTTTTGATGTTGCTGGAGCTTTTAATAGTGTCAATATAGATGTACTATGTTCTGAATTGCTTTCCATTGGAATACCTAATAAAATAGTCCACTGGGTTCAAAAATTCTTAACTGAAAGGGAAGTTTATGTTAAGTATAATGGAAAATTACATGGTCCAAGATTTTCTTCTGTTGGAGTTTGTCAAGGTGGAATACTTTCTCCGTTGATTTTCATTTTGTACATTCGTCGTTTAAATATGATACTAGGTTCTGAGGTTAAAAATCTTCAATTTGCAGATGATTTAGTTGTATATGTATCTGGAAAGAAATTGGATCATATTTCAAACATTCTCAATAGATCGTTGGAAGGATTGTGTACATATTTTTCTTATCTGAATCTAAATATAAATGCTCTGAAATCAAAACTAGTAATTTTTGGTAAAAAAAATAATTTAACCCCTCCCATATATTACAATGATACAATTATTCCCATTTCTCAAGAAGCTAAATTTCTGGGTGTGACTTTCACTTATAATCTTTCTTGGAAAAAATATATTGAGTTAATTAGTTCAAGAGCTAACAAAGCATTCAATATTCTTAAGTCATTATGTAGAACTTCTTGGGGAGCTGATCCTAAAGTACTGCTGCTTCTATATAAATCTTTGATTCGTAGCCATTTTGAATATGGTTTTCTCTGTTTTGCTGGTAACAATAGGTTTATAGATATTTTGGAT
This sequence comes from Ephestia elutella, assembly GCA_018467065.1. Taxonomy (NCBI): domain Eukaryota; kingdom Metazoa; phylum Arthropoda; class Insecta; order Lepidoptera; family Pyralidae; genus Ephestia; species Ephestia elutella. The sequence goes on from CM031575.1 coordinate 4,536,997, forward strand.
AAAATACAAAATAAAAGTATGCGAATAATCACAGGAGCATTTCCAAGTACTCCAATCAATGTCATGCAAGTGGAATGTAAACTTCCTCCATTAAGCATTAGGTTCATTTACTTGAGAGAAAGGTTTTTGTTAAAATTGTACAATAGAAACAACAATTACCTTTTTTTAAATTTGAAACGTTCTTCACCTTCAGCTCGATATCCTATGTATATACTTCAGGGCTTCTCTGAATATGTAAATTTTCTTGAAAGCTTACAAATTCATAGATCATCCCTTCTTCCATGTTTTCAGGGGGATTTTGAAAGTAAATATCCTGCAATTAATATATTCATAGATCGTAGTTTATCTACTAAAGAAGATGTAAATAGTAAATTCTCTGAGTTCATTGGTCATAGGTTCTTATATACAGATGGGTCTAAAACTGAATCTGCAGTGTCATTTGCTATCTTTGATAGGTTACTGAACTCTGGAATTGGTCATAAGATTAGTTCTGACGCAAGTATATTTACAGCAGAGGCTGTGGCTATTCTTGCTGCCTTAAAACACATAAAAAATAAAAATAATGGGTGTTGTGAATGGGTAATAGTTAGTGATAGCATGAGTGTTCTTGAAAATCTTAAAAATAATAAATTCAATGCTAACACTAACTATTTAATTGCATTAATAAAAGAGTTATGGTTAGATTTGTTCAAACTTCAGTTTAAGGTTTCATTTATTTGGGTTCCGTCGCATATTGGTGTAATTGGAAATGAGAGGGCAGATTTTTTGGCTAGAACCATAACAAATTTTTCATCCATTGTTCCTGATAGCAGTAGCAGGCTTAATATTTTTGTCCCATATTCTGACATAGTCCCTCTATTAAAAAAACGATCAACAGAAATATGGAAAAGGCACTGGAATTACACAGTTCAAATTGAAAATAAAGGTTTATGGTATGCTGCTTTCAATGTTCCGGTTGGAAACATCCCATGGTTTTGTAAATACAATATGTACATAAATAGAAAATTTTATTCCACTATTAATAGGCTGCGTTTTGGCCATTGTCGTTTAAATTATCACCTCTGTCGTTTGAGGATGGTGCGCAGTTCGCAATGCGATTACTGCAACTCCCAAGCAGAGCAATCTCTATCTCATGTATTCTTCGATTGCCCATCCTTTGGCATTCAGCGCCTTGTGCTGATGGATGAGCTTATAACAATTTACCGTATTGCAGATTTGATACCGCGCTCCATCGAGGCTCTTCTAGTAAATAATTCAACATATCTGTCATTGTACAAATTTTTAATCAACACAGTTGGACAAATTTAATTTGTAAAATATCGTATTAATAATATCGTATTAGTAAATAAAACTTTAAAGAGAAATAAAAAGACATTGATGACGTTTATATTTCCATAAAAACTGATGATAGAAAAAAAAGGGGAAAAAAAAAAAAAAAATAACTCGAGCACAACTCAAACTTAATAATCAACATAGTTGGACAAAAATGTGTAAAATATCGTATTTAATTTAAAAAATTAAACAAAGTTTTAAAGAGGAATTAAAAAGACACTGATGACGTTAATTGCCTTAAAAACTGATGATAACTAACTAATGACAAGGCAGCATGGTCTTTGACCTTCGCCTGTCCCTAGAGGGACGAAATATAAAAAAAAAAAAAAAAAAGTAAAACGTCAAGTGTCGTGTCATTGCGTTGATCTAATGTGTAATGACATGTCATGGAATTGTCAATAATTGATTGTCAATAATTTAGTTGGATTGGATGTAAATTCTAATTTATTTCCGAATCTCGATTGATAATTTGGGCCTGAAGATGGTTTGGGATTCAATTAATAAAGTACTTTATTTCTATTGACTGTGTTAACTCTGCGTATCATTTTCGTATAGAAAGACAACAGCTGTAAGAAAATCCTAACCTCCAAAGTTTTATACTTATTTGAACTTTTGGCGAAAACGAAGATGTCATGGAGGACAATCCTGCTCCTAGTAAGAAAATACCATCTTGGCAGAATTGTATTCACTGTCCAAGTTTATTATTCTCAACTGCCACGGAATTTGAAAGGTAGGCTTTATTTCACATCATCCAAGTTTGCTAACAAATTGCTAATTTCCTTCCTTATTTGATTTTAAAACACAAACATTTACATTTGTATAATTCCCTATGATCCACCACATCTCTTCATTATACCTTTATACCTATAATATGCCTTGATAGGAATGACATTATACTGCACCAGTCAGTACACAACATTATATTTCATAACCAATATACATTAAACTAAATATCAAAGAGTCATACACATACAACTCTGTCAAATACCTACACTGATCATTCAAAGTTCATTATATTAATTTTTCATAGCAGTTTCATGCGGTTCAACTCTCAGCAGAAAGTGTTTTGCCTGTTATTCATAGTAACTTTCAAATATTATTGGCATTGATTTTTAAGAAAATATGTAATCTATGTTTGAACTGTCTTTAACTATATCTACACCAAATTTTATCAAAATCGATCTATCAACAGACTTTTGCCTTTATAATTTTAGTACTGTAGATTATAACCTACAACCATTCAGGCATAAGTGGAGATGAAGTGGTACCACAGAATCTACCAATTCTTTCACAGCCTGGCCTTTATTCTTATTAATTTATGCATATTTTGTTGTGATTTTCAGGCATATCCAGGATAAACACAGTATTAAAGAAGGATCCATAATCTTATGCCAATATGGACAGAATGGCATATGTTCTGCACTACAATTTGGAGATTTAAGAAAAGCAGGCTTTAAATACCATGTGAGAGAATACCATTTGTATGCTAAGGATGCATCTGAAGACTGGACATTTTATTCCTCATCACAGAATTTACCAGCAGTATTAAATGATCCTAATAAAGGCAAGCAAAGCAATTTTTTCACAAAGACATGGGGTGATCATTTTGTAGAAAAAATTGAAGTTTACCCTAGCCCTTACTTACCAGACATTACATTATCTCATTTTGAATCATACTGTAAAAAAATATCTAAGAGATTCCGAAGGCATTGCAGATTCAAAGAAAATGTACCTGTTAAAACAAAGACCCCAGTTGTAGAGAATGAATGCCAGGTGCCAGAGATATTTTACGAGCATGCTTTAGCTTTGAATGACCCAAAAGTATTTAGCCAAGTTTTTCCAAATCTGTGTAATTACCTTAATTCTAGTGCTGCAATCAGAACTTTGCAAGAGACTTTAAGTACATACCTTGATGTTATTGAGATGAAGATATCTAAGCAAGTGGCACAGAAATCGGATGCATTTTTTCATGCCATGTTATCACATGACACTATCATGGAGCAAATGGCCAGAGCTGTAAAAACTGTTCGTCGTACTCGTCAAAACATTATGGAGGTGAAGGAGAATCTGACTGTTAGTCCTCTAAAATTAGTAAGTCTGAAAAAGACCCACAAAAATCTTAGCAATGTTCAAGAGCTTATGAAACTGATGGCTACTGTGCAGCAGACTCAGCCTATGATTCAGCTCCTTCTGAGCACATCAGATTATGTGGCAGCTCTAGACTTGATCAGTTCTACACAGAAAGTTATATCTACTCGTTTATCTGGTATACAAGCATTTAGGCATTTGTCTCCACAACTCACTGAAATGAAAAGGTTGATTCACAAAATGTTAAGTAATGAATTCCAACGGTTCCTAGTAACAGATCTTAATAGACCACCACATGACCTATTGGAGATACCAGAAAGGGACAAAGTAGTATCTATAGTATCAGGAATCCTAAGACTGAAGGAATTTGATTTCTTAGATACTTTCAAAGTAGAAGCAATGACTTCTATTCAAGCTACTATCAAACAAGCGGTTATAGAAATCGTAGCAGAAAGGGATGGCAACACTGAAATAGTTTTGAGAGGATCTAATGCGGACAATGCATGGCTTCTATGCAATGAAGGAATAACATTTTTAGAAAAAGTAACTCCAAATCTTATAACTTTATTTAGGAGATTATTGTCTTTAAATAATTTAATTCTTGAAATAAGCCAAATGGATGATGTGACTGGTAATGAAAGTGACGAAACATGGACGCCTGAAGAATTGGCAAATGTAGAAGAAAAGTTGAAAAAGATTGTAGTTTCACTGTCTGATTACTGCAATGAGCGCTGTGCAAATCTCATTGTAACAAGGACAGACAAAGATTATGTATTCTCAGATTTAGCTCAACTATCAGTATTGTCACATTTGATCGACAATTTTTCCAATGAGTGTGAAAAAATAACGGGACATTACAGCAATGCAATGAAACTAGCATTGAGAAGTTTTGCCATGAAATACATACAAAACTTGCATGCAGAAAAGAGATCGCAATTAACTGCTAGCCTCAACTTTGAGAGGTGGAAAACTGCTGATGTTCCACAGGAATTGCAAAGTGTAGTTGATAAGATTTGTGAGCAAGGGGAAATACCTTCTAGTCTACAGTGTGATGTTGGGAAATCTGAAGGCAAATACTTAATAATCAATAAAGAAAACTATTCAGTAGTCGCGACAGTTCAGCTTCTCATGAAAATTCTTCTGGAGTATTGTGACGCAACTAAGCAGTCTCCAGTCATAGTGCAATACTTAGTTCACTGCATGTTGGAACTAATCAGATTATTCAATTCTCGCTGTTGTCAGCTGGTGTTAGGCGCCGGGGCAATACAGAGTGCCGGCTTGAAGACAATATCTACTTCCAATCTAGCTCTAGTATCTAGATCATTGCAGGTCATCCTGTGGCTCCTCCCATTGATAAAGCAGCGTTTAGAAAAGCTGCATGCACAGGAACTGTCTTTGAGTGGCTTTAGTAACATTGAAAGTGATATACTTAGTCATAAGCATGAGATAGAAAATAAGATTTGCCTAATAGTGAGTAACATGCTGATATCCCAGCTGACGGGGTGGGATGCCAAGCCCCCTGTTCCATCTCAGACATTCCGGAATATTTCCAAACATTTAGTTAAATTACATGAAGCATTAATCGATATTTTACCTATTGAACAAATACGGACCATTTACAAAAGAGTACATGATAATTTTAAGGATAAGTTAAGAGACCAGCTGGCAAAGATGAATATTGTAGCCAATGGCAGCCCACAGCATGGTGTGGTTACTTCTGAGTTAACTTTCTACTTGCAAACACTAAAAACTCTTAGAGTTATAAACGAAAATGATACTGAGGATAATATACTATATGATATTTGGTTAAATTAACTGTACTAATTGTAAGTATTAAATATTTCAATACAAAAATGTGCATATAAGTAAAATAAAACTATTGCATTTTGTTGAGATATTATATTTTGTTGGCTCTGTCATTAAGTATTATGTAATTTGTATATAAGGTGATTATTGTATCGATATTTTGTAATTATTGTTGATTGGGATAAAACTATTTATTTACTATCACAAGGCTTCAGAATGTTTAAAAACTATCTTTCATGTTCCTTCAAACAAGATAGTATCTAGATTTTTTTTATTTATTACAATTTCTCTTGATATACATATAATATGGTGTGGGAGGTACTTTGTATGGGGTGTATGACTTAGATGTATGTATCACATCAAGGGATCAAATCATTGACGAGGCTGCATACTTATTTATTATAGAATAAAATATGTGCTAATACCACTTGCAGTGTGTCTATACATACTTACATTTGTTACGACTCTCAAAAGAAGGCAAATTATACATGGCAACCACTCCATATCTCTATTTCTTGGTACTCTTTAGACCAGAGAGAGATAGACGAAAGTTAACCAGTCATTTATAAAGGTTGTATGTACCTAAATTATTATCATACATTCGAGTATGTATTCAATGTGCTATGCTGATTAATACATTATTTTGAAAAATAATTTGTAATTATTATAACGCCAAAGATTTTTCTTGTATAAAAATGTTTTTATTATTGGAAAATGGTCTCTCAAAATTTGGAGGTCAATCTATCGATTGTGTTGCCCCATTTATTTTGTTTTTGGTGATAGTCAGTTTTTACACTGTAATAAAAATATAAGTGACGAATACGATGTTTTAAATTTAATTCGTTCATAAAAATATTTTATTTCAATGGCGATAATTCACTAGCACCACATCAAAAATGGCCAGTTTAGAAATAAACATATGCAATCTTTCTTATCGAGTGTTTATATAGTATGGGTATACATTATATATAGTTGTAACACTTTATATCAGATTTTCTCAACAATGAAACAAAGAAAAATATACATAACATAGTAAATAATTTACTTGGTTATTTAAATAGTTATCCTGTAATTAACTTTATGAATAGCTCTTACATATCAGACCACAGAAGTAAAATTTTTTTTTTAATATAAGCAGAAGGAACACAAATTTCACACACACACTGATGATATTTGACAATATTTGCATCCTGTTCATGATAAGGACTGTCACATAACTCTGTCCCTTTCCTTCCTTAGCATTGCAATGTATTGCAACACGAACCACTACACTGAAAGATTTATCATCCAAACCGGATTTTTCATGCGAAATGATCCTTAACTGTCATATTTGTTGTGTTGTCACAGTTGACATAAATATTTAAAATTATTTTTTACTGTTTTGTGCTTTTAAACTCAATAGAAATGATAAAATGCAACGTGTACAATGTGTGGAAGTGTTTCATAAAAAATATTCGTGGAATATCGTTCCTTCGGTAAGCAATACATGTTTTTTTGACGTGCCCAATGATAATATACAATTTCGTGTTATTTTTGAAACAATAACCATTATTAGACTTTTAAATGCTATTTATCAGCAATATCATTATTTATTTTATGAAGTAGTGTATTAATTATAACCATTTCATAAGAAATACTACAAGTAATTTAATAATTTCGTAAATAGCATAGATCATTTGACAGATCCAGTTTTGTTTACTATGGCTGGGCCGAATCTAGGCAAATATACGAATTTAGTACCTATTCTATAAAAATCTCAGGAATTCTTTCTTGAAGATTAAAATGCACATTTAATAAAAATACTGACAGTGAATTTTATTTCAGGACAAGGAAAATATGCCAGAAAATAATACCTCAAGAAAGATAACTGTTATGGGGAGTATTTCTCTTACGTACTACGAGTACCAGGACAGTGAATGAACGCCAGCAACCATCAACATCATTGCAATGTTGATTGCACGTGATTTTAAATAATTTAAAATAAAATTTTATTTATTTAATGACTAGTATTTTTTCCTAAAAGGGATAGAATTTCCCATTGTAAAAAGCTGATGCAGATCCGTCCGCATACCGCGCACGGCTTAAGATTCAGCGTCTCAAAATTTTTGGTTTTGCTACACTCTCTCAGCCTAATGACGTCCACTGCTGGACAAAGGCCTCCCCCAAGGATTTTATCCATGGGGGGTTTTGCCGTAATCGCCACGCTTGGCAGGCGGGTTGGCGATCGCAGTGTGATGGCATAGTACGCGGAAGGATGCTGCTGCCCATCCTCCGGTGTTTTAAATCCCTTAGTCGCCTCTTACGACACCCACGGGAAGAGATGGGTTGGTGCTATTCTAGGGCCACACCACAGGCCACTGTACCGAATATAATTAATTATCTTAGATCCGACCCTGTATTCTGTCGTTGTGTGAATAATAATCTTAGTGTGTGTTTTTGCCATGCAATTTCAAATGACATGTTCAGTCTGCTTACTATTATTATATGTCTGTGTATCAGACTTATTAATTTTGACCTAAACTGATGACATAATGAAAACATAAAGTAGCGTCATCCTAATCCTAACTAATATTATAATTGCGAAAGTGAGTTTGTTTGTTTGTTACCTCTTCACGCTTTATCTACTAAACCAATCTTCCTGAAATTTCGCATACACATAGCTGGAAGTACGGAGAAGGACATAGGGTACCTTTCATCCCGGGAAAAAGCACTGTTCCCGTGGGAAATTCACGCAGGCGAAAGCTAGTTATTTATACATGATTAAAGATATAGGCCAGTGGTAAGGGAGTTCGTCTTATTGACTTGGAGGTTGTGGGTTCGAATCTTACGGGAAGCTGTTATAGTTTGGGTAAAATATTGCTGGCTGAGATTTGAGCACAGAGGCACCCGTTTGAATTAAAATAAATTATATAATCGGACACAAATAATAATTCATAGACAAATTTTTTTTTTTCTAATTTACTGTGATAATTACCAATATTTTCTAGATTTTTTAGAACTTCGTTTCAATCATGGAATTAATAAAATTGTTGTACAAGCACATCGCTAACCGTTGCTGAAAAGCAGTTTCTGGACGCCACCTATCAGCCATTTAATCTCTATATAAAAACTGATATAAAGGGTCTTGCAGCTTGCTCAATAAATAAAATTAATCGTATTTTCTTTTCAGCTGTACAAAAATATATTTTTTTATTCTTATACTAGCACTCTCGCTATATGACTTCTTCAATGTTAAAATTATTCTGGACCCATTAGAAAAGTTTTTTATATACCTAAGTGCGCAAAATGAACATGAATATTTATAATTTAAATAGACAAACAAATAATTGTGCTCTCTGCATTGATAAAAGAATAACAATGTGTTTTTTATGAACTAAAATAATAATCATTTTTAGTGGTATTGTAAAAATATGACGCCATCGGATATCTTATGGTAAAAGCAACACAACTACAGAGTATTTGGAACACCATTAAGCTTGTGGTCAATCGGACTTCAGACATAGGGCCGAGCTTCACAAGAAAAAGGTTGATAAGGGTCATATTATTCATTCCTATATTCTCACTATCTTCTATTACGTGTACTAAACGCAAAAATGATGCTACTTTTACTATCAACTTTGTTAATGCATTCATATCTTTTTTTATTATTAAAGTCCTACTAGGTTGAAGCAAATCAGTCTCGGCACTATATTTTGGCAAGCGGTGCCTTGGACATGGAACGATATGGAATAACTGAGGCACAGAATAAAGGAAATTAATAATTTGTGGAATGAAGAATAATAAAACAGTCTTGCTGAAATGACTTAGAATTCCAACCACAGCAAATGTCATCCCAGAGACGTAGCAGAATGTGTCTCCAACGAACACCCGGGACGGGTCCCTGAAAATATAATTATAAACTTTTTTTAAATCAATATTTGACACCTTATTTTTCATATATGCTGAAAGTATTCCTATTTGGATTTTACTAGATGCAATGTGTGAAATAGAGAAATATAATTGCTGATTTAATTATCTACTTTAATTATCATTGGATTATATAGAATTTTTTTATGCAATTCATGAACAACACACAAGCCGACCTCATACATACCAATTGTGTTTCAGCAATGCCAATGTTGTTGCTAAGTACGGTATCATAATGTGTAGAGAAAATAAGTGTGCTTTATACTGATCTCCACTCAATTCAATGGTATTAAATATCACAATAGATACTGCTATGATGACTGACTGGCCCACTTCTAAACCGTTTATTCCGGCCAAAATATTAATAGCGTTTGTACAAAACACTGCCAGCATTCCCATATACACATAGTACAAAACACCTGGAATAGAAATAAATAAATAATAAATATATACAGACAAATCACATATAAATATAAAATTATTTTATTCGACTACTACTTACTAGCTTTCGCCCGCGTGAATTTCCCTCGGGAACAGTGCGTTATCCCGGGATGAAATGTACCCTATCTCCTTCTCCGTACTTCCAGCAATGTGTATACGAAATTTTAGGAAGATTGGTTCAGTAGATAAAGCGTGAAGAGGTAACAAACAAACCAACAAACAAACTCACTTTCGCATTTATAATATTAGTTAGGATTTTAGTGCCATTGCCAATTTAGAAGATCCTTAACCCATTTCCTAGTTCAACTTACAAGATCTATGATCCCAGTTAAGTTTCTAAAAACAGGATTAATCAACCACTAATACATTAAGGTTTAATATTGTGCATTACCACAAAAAAAATTTCCATGTAGACCTGGACACGCATTAAACTCTCAACCCTCTTATTTATCATCCTAATTATTTCAGAAAAAAATAGCAATAACATACAGGAAGGTTTTCTATACTCACCAATGTTTATGGAAACTCCCAGCCAAGGCCTTAAAGGCCATGGTACCATAAAGGTTGTAGAGTTAAAATTTACATAATAGACAACCAGCAATGGGAGGGATGCGATGGTAGGGAGCAGTAACTTGTAGCGCCATCGCAGGTCTAACACGTCATCCGCAAAGCCAAGGAGTAGCATACAGCATATTGATAACAATGCTGCTAGTAATTCTGCAAACTAATAAGATTTATTTTGGGCAACTGGAACTAAAATAATTAAACTTATGACAGCTAACGTCCATTACAATTACAGGAAAAATAAGATGAACAGAAGACAAAATGGGAAGTAATAAAAAAATGTTTAAACATGTAGGTACCTCATTGTGGGGAAAATGAGCTCTATCCATGAGCCCATTGCCAAAGACAATAGGTATAAAGAGGAAGCATGTCACCAAAAAAATGCATCCGGAAACGACACCAACTGCTTCTGGTCTGTGAAAAACAATTCATTTTTATTACATAGGTATATTTGTTATCACATACTGATTGAAGTTGGCAATTTAGTCAACTGAAGGTCAAAGGCCTTCTCACTCATTTCACATTGACCGTAAGTTATACAATTATGTAGTGATACATTATTATAATGATAAAAGACATGACGTGGAACATGCATAGGTATAGAAATTTGAAATAATGACAATGGAATAAAGTACACAAAACATACTTACATTTTATTTGTTGTAGGTTTACACAAGTCAACACCATATAGACCTGCTTTTATGAACAATTCTTTTAACTTTGGTATTAATTCATCAGTAAATAGATAAGCCACAAATGATAAAACTAACAAAACAATAAGTGACCACATTATAACCTATACATTTACAGCGAAATACATGAATCTTAAAACTATTCTTTATTTAACTAGGTACATCTCATATTTCGATTTTTAACTCAACTCCGCATAGATATAAGATATTTTTGTACCTAATTATATATTAATCTATCATACATAATATCGAACTGCTCACAATAATAAACAAAGTTCATTAAATTACCTTTACTGACACTGACATTGACTTGGCACTTGGCATAATTTGAATAATGAACACACCATGAACCAAAGAATTGTAATCTATGGAACACGAACGAGTTTGACCCCTTGACTTCGAGCAACAAGGACTTCCGCGCGCGGCCCGGAAGGGAGGCGCCATAGATGTCTTTCCCCTCTGGCAAAGCTTAGGTCCAGGTGGACTTGAGCGTTTATAAAAACTGTTTGCATTCGGACTTTTCGCTAGACAGAATCCATCAGTCAGTGTGAATGACACATAGGCCGCAATACAAAAAATTCCGAATTGTTCAATTTTGTGCTGCAAAAAGAGGTCTGGGACATCTATTTTACAGAAAAATGGTGTTACATTTCTCTAGTAAGTAAATTCTTATCATATGATTATAAATTAAACAAAAATTCATACATTTTATTATAATGTCATTGTTGGATTTGTTTACCAACATCAGTCCGGTCGCCTATTGAAACACGGATTTGTCGGGTGATAATTCCGTCCAACATCTAGATTTAGTGATGTTACTTTGCTTACATCGTATGTTGTAGTCCTGTATCGATAAACTGCGATAGGTATAGTTTGAAATTGTATGTTGTAACGTGTATTTTCTTATTTTTTTACAGCTTTCCTAAAAATACCTACTTAGAGATGTGTGTATGAAAAAAACTTGTGCAACAACTAGCAAACCTGGGATGCCAAAAGAAAAGTCCCGTTTGTTTAGCTCATTATAAGGCATCTGATTTCCACGAATGGTGTAAGTCAGCTCGGATGAACAAGACAGTGACGTGTCACAGAAAATCACTAGAAATAGTTAAGTTATATTTAGATAATTTAAATTTTATAAGTATTCCTTTCTTGTCTTTGTGGTATTTAACTAATAAACGTGATAACTTTGCAACTCTGATTTTATTTATTACTAGCATTTGCCCGCGGCTTCTCGCGTGGATTTCCCACGGGAACAGTGCTCTTTCCCGGGATGAAAGGTGGACATCCGTATTTCCAGCTATGTGTATGCGAAAATTCAAGAAGATTGTTTCAATAGATTAAGTGTCTACAGGAACAAACAAACTCACTTTCGCATTTATATAGTTAGGATTATGCTTATTCTGCGAAGTGCACACTCTGCGAAGTGCACCAATTGCGAAATCCACCTTTTGTTCGAGTGTACGTTTGCGAAATGCACATTCTTCGTCAGACCCACAGATAGAACCACTAGTATATAAAAAATGCAAATTACTAAATTAAGAGCCCCGGGTATGTCATTCATAAGAAAGAACGTATCCATATTTCCATACCTCCTTAGCAATAAATATTATAAATGCGAAGTAATACTATTATACTCACGGCTAAACCACTCCACAGATTTTATTAAAGCTATTGGTTATATAGTTCAAGGCCCGAGAAATTCGATAATTTATAATTCATCGATAATGCAGAATTACATTTTTGCCATTCACTATTGAAAACGAAGTCAAAAATTTGTTAATGTGTGTTCTGTCTTATATTCGTACACAAAAATCTGACGGGTGGTGACTAGAGATGGGCGCTTGGATAAATTTCCGGAAGGTAAAAATGGGAAAGAATGGGTAGAATGGGTAAAAATTAATTTATACCCATTTATACCCGATATTTTTTATTTATACCGGGAAGAAATTAAAATGAAAGTAAATTATCCTTATTTTCTTTAATACTGATAAAATAATAATTAAAGTATAAATATTAGGTGTGTTTTGATTATAAGGAAGATAAATAACTAGCTGTTTTCGGTTCAAATATTAAAAAAAAAAAACATCATATGTATTCAAATAATGTTTTGAAAATAATGATGCATATTTAGTATGTGGCAGTTTAAAGTAGAATTAACAAAAAAAGCCCGCAGCTTCGCCCGCGTGAATTTCCCACGGGAACAGTGCATTTTCCCGGGATGAAAAGTATCCTATGTCCTTCTCAGTACTTCTAACTATGTGTATGTGAAACAGGAAGATTGGTTGAGTAGATAAAGCGTGAAGAGGTAACAAACAAACTCACTTTCACATTTATAACATTAGTTAGGATTTGGAGGTAACTTCGCAATATTTTTCTTTCGAGAAAATTTTATGCAAGCGTGTTTTTGAGAGTTAGTAATTAAGTTGGCTGACATTCGTGTACGGCGGGCCTTACGATTCGATGATCGCCTAGCCGTTCAATAGAATTCTGGCATTCGGCAAACTTGTTCGTCGCCCCGGCATAACATTTATTGTCTAAAACCTGTTGGCTGCGAATCGTTTATTCCCGATGAGTCATACCAAAATTAGTAACACTGTGACTCAAAGGGAAAAAAAGTATTGATGAGTCACAGTCTTACTCATTGCAACTAATGTTTTTCCCAATGAGTCACACTCTTACTCATCGGCACTTTGTATTCCTATTGAGTAACACTGTTACTAAACGAAACTCTGTAATCCCGTTGAGTATCAGAAATTAAAGATAACAATTGAATATTAAAGTACATATTGATATTGTAATATACCTACATTGTAATTTTATGGATAAGAGAATAGGAAGCAATATAACCGGCCTTAGTCTCTGATTATAATAGTTTGATTGTGATATTATTCTTTAAATACTGTTTGTGTATATTAAAAAGTTGACCTCAACTCCCATAATAATCAGACTAAATGTGCTCTTAAAATATTTTCAGTATATTTCTTTATAATTAAGAAAGTAAAAATATCTGTTACATTTTTCCTTATTATCTTACATAAATAATACATCTATTGAAAATAACAGTTCCAATTTGTTTTCCGAATGTTATTACATTGCTTCCTATTCTGCAAAACATAATCATATGTGGGTTTATTACATTACAATCTATACATATAATAAAACAGTAAAAATATTTTGTCTGTACATTTAGTATTTTTGACTGAAATGGATAGAGGGACACTTAAAAAGAATAATAGAAAGCAAAAATATTTTTATGGAATTTCTTGTCTGTCTGTCTGTCTGTATGTATGTACACGTTTCACGCAAAAACTAATAATCGGATTTAAATGAAACTTTTTTTGTTGTATAGCTATTAAGCCTGGCCAACATAAAGGCTTTTGAAAGCTGGAACACCTGATGAAGACCCATAACAGAACAGCTAAACTATAAGAAATATGGAAATGGTGCCTTAACAAAAGTCGTTCAACCTGATGAGCATTTTCTGCTGACGTATAAAAATTGAAGATCTGGAACATCTGATGAAAAGCTCCAAGAGACCAGCTACACTATTACATAAATGGAAATAGCGCCTTAGCAAAAGTTGTTTAACCTGATAAGCATTTTCTACTGACGTATAAATATTGAAGATCTGGAACATCTGTTCCCGTTCATCAACATAATAATATATTCCCGCGGGGCACGGGATAACGGCTGAAATATCGAGTACTGGAGTTTAGGTTACTACGAAGCGAAACACATGCGAGCGAAGCCGCGGGCAAAAGCTAGTATACAATAATTTAATATTTTTAAATGTTTTATTTAATTTCTGATACTCAGCGGGAATACAGTGTCTCGTTTAGTAACAGTGTTACTCAAAGGGAATACAGAGTGCCGATGAGTAAGAGTGTGACTCATTTGGAAAAACATCAGTTGCAATGAGTAAGACTGTCACTCATTGATACTTTTTTTCCCTTTGAGTCTCAGTGTTACTAATCTTGGTATGACTCATCGGGAATAAACCATAAGTACTTTTTTACACAGTACTTAATTTAAAAACTAAATATGTGCTAAAACACTTTATTTCATAATAAATCTTAACGATATATTATAAAATATCGTAATTACAAACATTTTAATTGATTTTAATTTTTACCCGGTGTAAATTAAAAATTCCTAGGAAAAAATGGGTATAAATGGATAAATTTCCGAGTCTCGGAAATTTATCGGGTAAATGCCCATCTCTAGTGGTGACAGATTTGTCAATGTATTGTTTTATTTTTCATATGTGGTGTCGTAATTTGTCGTAATTACAGATTTTCATTATGTATGTGTGTACCCAATGATATACTATATAAACAAGAGGCAGATATGTTATAGGCGCGCGCGCTGTGAAGACTCGAATACGACCCAATTGGAACGTCTTGTAATCAGTCTGCGCCCAGCACCTCGTCGAGCGTACCGCGTCGTAAGTTCCTGTGTCCTTACCAAAATATATTAAAAATTCCATCGTGTGTGTTTCGAAAGTGTACCAATTATGATTCTAAAGTAAACAAAGTACAAGGGATCTCTTATCACATGTGTGTATGCAAAAATAGTTTGATTGTTTAGTATATTTCAATTATTTTTCCAAATAATCTAATCACTGACGCCATGTTCAGACAAAGAAAGAGAGATTCTAGTTTTGACGTGAGAGCGACAAGGATGCGTGCGCTGCGGACATAGATTAGTTAGTGCAGAATCGAATACTGATGGTGACTTCAATGCCTAAAATTATGTTCAGTTGTTTTTTATTATTGTTCGTTATTATAATAGCTATTTAATGTGTGTAATGGACTAATTTAATAAACATTAAAATAGTTTCACTGAATTCGATTTTCTACTATTATAATACATTATACTGATAATTGAGGATTACTATTGTTTTTCTTTTTATCAATTAGGTTTCCGAGTTTTTTCCGACACTGAATTGTTAAATATTTCAATATATATGATTTATTTTTATAAGATGTTTTATTTCTTACCCATGTACTTTCTTTTCAAATAAGTGTCCTCTCTACAACAAAAAATGTTACTCTATGCATAAGAAACATTTGACGAGGAATCATTGAAAACTATTGCTATCTCTTTCGTTCGCATGCTCTTTTGTATCTTTTGTCTTACTTATCAGTAAAACTTGTCGATGTGTGTAGTTTTGGATTGCTCGGAACAGACCTAAAACGCAAATTACTATGAACGTAACATATCTGTATTATAATATATCATTGTGTGTACCGAACAGCGCTTGCGTGAATTTCCCTCCCCCGCAATAAATGCCAGAAAGATTTGAATGAAAACATGTCGCTATGGCTTCTCCCTCCGTAAGGAGTCCGTGTTGCTCTATGCCCCTTGACATTCACTATGTTAGTAGTTCTTGTCCTGTCCTACCTATCCATCCTGTCCTGCCTGCTGCCTGGCGCAGGAGTAGGCTAGGAATACTTTCGTCATACTATCAAAGCTATAAAAAAATTGTGGCATTTCACTTGGATTGTCTATGATACACTGTGTGAGTAGCCTTACAGTGTTGCCAACTTACTTCGACCATTTTTGTTGTAATGTGTGTCAGTGTCAGGTGTCAGTAATTAGATAGGTACTACGTTCTGACTGACACCTGATACCAAAGAGTATAATATACTCTTTGGTATCAGTGACGATGGTGACGAAGACGAACGTGACGAAAATGCCCCCTGAGCACCCCACCTTCAGAGAGAAAAAATCACTCCATTCGAAGTTTGTGTTTGTGATGTGTTTGATTTGTTTTTGAAATTTTGAATCGAATCAGCGAACAGCGAATCTGTTTCAAAGAGATCTGTTTGTGGAATCAAGGATTGGAATAAAATTGTACTATTGAACTTTGTATTTGTATGCTTGAATATCAATCCTCAATCAGTATCTAGTTGGTGGTTCAGATCACATAAATTTTCTATTATTACCAACCAACTCTAGCTCAAAATGGAAATATGCAGAGCCTGTTTGCTTACACAACAAGATATGGTTGCTCTGGATGAGTTCTGCGTGACCAGTTACAACTTGCTGACAAATTTACAGGTGATCGATTTGTTTTTAGTGTTAACAAACTGTTTCATGTCACCTTATTTCTTAAGTCCTGTCCTGCCAATTTCTCATCTGCAACAGCCCTGAGTGAGTGCATGACTGCAAAGTATTTCATCATTGCTTAAGATGTTCTCTTGTTTTCAGGTCATTATAGGTGATGACAGGCCACAGTACTTTTGCCAAAATTGTTATAATATGGTAAAGGTTTTTACTGACTTCAGGGAGCAGGCAATTAAGTCTGAGACCTCATTAAGAGAGATAACAGAGGTAGCACTTTATTTTTATCATGTTATATTTTATTCTGAATATATCAATTAGCTACAAAATCCTTTCCACTCCAATGCTTTAAAGAAGCTGCATGCAAATTACAGCTGCACAGCCCAATGGTGGATAAAACAGTTACATTAGAATCATAATTCACATGATGTGCAAATTATCACTCGCTTTGAGATTAATTGATTTAATTATTACAACCTCAAAAAAAGTTATGCAAGGTTGAGGTGCAAGCACCAAGGCACCTTTGACCATGGCCGAAATACCAACACAATTTGGCAAGCAGTGCATGCCTCAACCTGAGGTTGCCTCTAATTTAATGTATGCAGCTTAAGGAAATAATTTTGGTATGCACTCTCTATAACTACTAAAATACTTAATTTTTATTTATTCACCAATTTAGGGAAAAGTAAACAAATTCCAATGTTTAATTTTTCAGAATACCAAACCTGATAATTTGTTTGATAATGGTAAATCTGGTGACAATAGAAATATCATAATTGAAACTTGCAATTCTGATAATGATAGATCAGATTGTGAAACTTTTGATGATGCATTGTTTTCTGCTGAAGGTAATTTGTATTTATTTTATTTAACTTTATTACAAAAAAGTAAAAGGCGGACTTAAAGCCTGGGGCTTGTCTACCAGTCAACCAACTGAGTGATGTAGAAACAGTAAGTGTAGCAGGTAGTGCAAAAAGTTTGATTAGAAAGAAGATTTAAGAAGTAACATAAATATGGTACACGTAATTTACATAAGTAATATATAAATAACAAGACATAAACTACATTTAAAGTTACATATATCTAATATTCTATACAACGATAAACCATACATAGACTACTTACGAGTAATACTTATCAACTATCTGACAGACATTTTAGATATTGAGCGCGAACTTTATGTTTAATTTATTGTTTTTGTATTGAATTTACTATGAGTCTGTAAGGTATTTCTATAACCTAGAATCTAATATACTTTTTAGTCCTGTATTGCCTTCGGGAGCAGAGCCCAGGGGCGCAGCTAATACATAATAAATCAGTTATTTTTTTTGCTTTCAGAATATGATAATAAGCCTTGTAAAAATGATTTAGACATTAATTATCAATTTTTGCAGTGTGGTAAGTTTATTTTTCTATCAATTTACTCTTTGTCATATTTAGATAAAATGCACTATATCAAGACAAACACTTCACAAGGGTCGTAAGTAAAAATTATTTTTCTTGATTTTCAGGTTTGTGTAAAGGAGAATTTGTTGATAACATTTCGTTTCTGGACCATTTAAAACAACACAAAAGAGGCGGAAAATGCAAAATATGCTTTGAAACAGTAAAAATTACTGAATTGTATGCTCACACACTTGCTCATCTTCCACCTATGCAGACTGTGGAACATGTATGTATGACAATTTATATTGTTTTCCACAAACATTTACTAAATACTAACTTTTTGCCCGCGGCTTCGTCCGCGTAAAATTTCTCAGGGGAACAGTGATTTCACCCAAGATGGTACCTTGTGTCCTTCTCAGTATTGC
This sequence comes from Ephestia elutella, assembly GCA_018467065.1. Classification (NCBI taxonomy): domain Eukaryota; kingdom Metazoa; phylum Arthropoda; class Insecta; order Lepidoptera; family Pyralidae; genus Ephestia; species Ephestia elutella. The sequence continues at coordinate 4,555,703 of CM031575.1, forward strand.
TAACTTATGTTTATGTGAAATTTCAGAAAGATTGGTTCAGTATATAAAGCGTGAAGAGGTAACAAACAATTAAATAAACAAACTCACTTTCATCAGAACAACAAAGTTGAAAGCTAAAGGACTTCGTTCAAAGTGTATGGGAGCTTGGCTTACTGCGGACAGTTCGTTCAATAAATAATAGTATTATCATTCACCATAATAAATGTCAAATAGATTTTCGGAATATATCTTGGAGTATGAATATCTGTAATTAAAATATACCATTAAGTAAGTATTGTTTGCGTTTCCGTTATTAAAATCAAAGATGTCGGCCTTCACGTCTGTTCTGGGATGCCATTATCTAAAATAATATCACATTTAAGTAGTATATTTTTTATTCTTTGATGAAAGACTGGATTAATTAAGTAATTTTTTAGCATAATATGTTAGTTTTATATTAATTACATGCATATCATTTCATATTTATATTTTAGAATGAATTATTTATTTTAATTTTTACTTAAATACTTAATTCAATATTGCATTTTCTTTACCTGGTAACACTCGATTCTTGAGCGCGGCTTTATTTTGACGTTGACAATTGTTGACAAGTATCCAAGTGTCAATGTCGACCGAAGACAACATGTCAACGTCAAAATAAAGCCGCGCTGAAGAATCGAGTGTTACCAGGTAAAGAAAATGCAATATTGAATTACTTAAGTAAAAATTAAAATAAATACATAATTCTTCATTCAAAAATATAAATATGAAATGATATGAGTATACTTAATACATAAAACTAACATATTATGCTAAAAAATTACCTAATTAATCCAGTCTTTCATCAAAGAATAAAAAATAAACTCCTTAAATGTAATATTATTTTAGATAATGGCATCCTTACAGACGTAAAGGCCGACATCTTTGATTTTAATAACGGAAACAAACGCAAAATATACTTACTAAATTGTATATATTAATTATAGATATTCATACTCCAATATATATTAAGAAAATCTATTTGTCATTAATTATGATGAATGATAATACTTTTATTTATTGCACGAACTGTCCGCAGTAAGCCGGCGATGAACAATGTCTTTTGAATATAAAATTCCTTAAAAAGATCCTCAGTTCCAATTTTTATTATTTTTTTCCCGAGATAATGTTAGATTAAATCAATTCCTTTATAAAATGATTTGATTTTTTGAAATAGGATTCAAAATTAAAACAAGAAATAAAATTGGAGGCCCCAGACATTGATTTGGCGACACCTACAAAGCTCAAAGGTGAGGTTTATTTAAATTTTCTTTCTTTTTTTTTTCAATTAATTAACTTGCAAGTTTCAAAGCACACTTATTTTTAACACATAGTCTAGAAGAATAATCTGAAAAGCCGTCTCCTTTTGAAGTTGAACGGCATGGAATGTTACAGTTTGACACCGGATGTTTTTAGACTAATTCGACCCCCTGCTGAGCACGATTTTGCCCGGTGTCAGAACAATTCCCCCCCCGCTTCCACCCTTTTCATTGAAAATGTGTACCTCGCCACGGTTTTTTCCGTTTTGTACAAAAACTGTTGGATCTATACTCTGGATCGTGTAAGAAAAAATAAAAGGTCATTGCCCTGGCACCTACAACAAGACATTTTTATTTTGCGATAATTATCGCTTACCATAGATTGGTATCGCAAACTATCGTCCCTCGTGAAATCTTAGTACCGGCGCGTAAAGGTAGTTGAGCTACACTGGCGTAAACCAAATAAAATAAAGTCGAGGTATAACGTCACGTATTATAACGGCGAAAACTATAGGAAATATTAATTATTATTATGTTTCGAAGTTTATTATGATATATTAAATGCCTTCTTTTACTCAATTCCATCTGTAACTGTAGAACCTAATATTTTTAATAAAGCCAATAAAATAAATGGCCCTTGAATTCGTAAAAAATCAAGTTATATCGGTTTGTCGCAAATCGCAATGTTTCGTGTGATGTCAGACTCGCTCCGCCTAGTCAGAAGTGCGGCACCTTTGGCTTGGCGGTTATTTTATTTATTTATTTAACCTTTATTGTACAAAAATACAGAGTAAAAGTACAATAGTAGAGCTTAATGCTAAAGCATTATCTACCAGCCAACCTTTGGGTTATACAGAAAATTTTAGGTGGGTGTATAATAAAGATATTATTACTAAGTACATATACTTAAGTAAATAATAATATCATACATAATTAAATACGAATACCACAATAAATATATAGAGGTAAATAAATATATATGTAAATAATACATAAGTATATATATAAATACAGTATATACAAATAATATAAGCAGCGAAACTCATAGATAGAATTTGTACACTTGTGTCTTTCTTTCTTGTGTCTACGGTTTTGACGAGCTCGACGCCCGCCCGGCACCGCGGTCTCGTACGAACTTCATTCCGTTGAATGTGCCCATATGGCCACATATGCTTTTGCAGGTTATTTTTAGTTGTGAATTATTGATTGTTATTGTTTCTCTATTTGTTTTTGTTAATGTTAATAGTTTATTAGTTGTTTTGTTTGATTGAGCAAAAATTGTTCTGGCTTCTATTGGCATAAAGACCCCCATATTTTTTTCTTAGGTAAATAAATATCTCTAAGTACAAACACAGACCAGTTACAGTTTTATGAGCTACATTATGTAGATATGATCGTGGTTTCTGATATGTTTAAATATGTTGTTATTGTAACACTAAAAGTTATTCTCCAAAATACTGAATATTTTTTTAGTCACGTATCTGCGCCTTAGGCTTACATAGGTACTTTTGTTCCTTTTGCACAACCTGTCATACGTTATATTCAACCCCACATACATAAATACCAATTGGGTTTGTTTTTATTTTAATGTCTTTAAAAAAATGTTTGTGACGTCTGACAAGGTCATTATGCTCACCCCGCCTCCTACTGCGATTCGCAAGGAGACGTATTTGCTATAATTTTGTAAGACATTGTATAGTATCGTTTCCAAAAATGGTGTACATTGGTAGAGAGACGTCAATGACCTTTTGTCCAGATTTATATCGCTTATACTATAGAAGAAAACTGTCAAGGACAAAATTAATCTGCATTAAATTACCTACCACATGGTATAAATTTTATTTTTATAGGTCTAATAGTTTTTGAAGTAACATCTACCCAAACGAGGTTTTTGTTTTTTTTTAATTTTGACTGTATTTTCGCCATTTTATAGGGAATCCCCTGAATTTGGAACGAAGTGATGTATGCACTAATCAATCTTGATGTATTAACCTACAAAACAAGACCTTATTAACAGTCGTACGAGTTTTTGTTCACTTTTGACAACTTACAGCGCAATTTCCCCCCCTTCTCCCTACCCTCCTATTCATTGAAAATATGTCCCTCGCTACGGTTTTCTCCGTTTTTTACAAAAACTGTTAAATCTAGAAGAAAATTGTCAATGACAAAATTAATCTACATTAAATTACTACCACATAATATAAATTTTGTTTTTGTAGGTCTTATAGTTTTTGAGTAACATCTACCGGTTAATACATCAAGATTGATTAGTGCATAAATCACTTTGTTCCAAATTCAGCGGTTTCCAGTATAAAATGGCGAAAAAACAGTTAAAATTTCAAAAAAATTTAAAACTTTGAAATTTGTGTATATGTTACTACTACTACTTACTAGTCAAAAACTATAAGACCTACAAAAATAAAATTAATATCATGTGGTAGGTAATTTAATGCAGATTGATTTTGTCCTTGACGGTTTTCTTCTAGATCCAATAGTTTTTGTACAAAACAGAGAAAACCGTGTTTAGGGACATATTTTCAATGAAAAGGGGGGAAAAGGGGGGGGGGGAGGAATTGGTCTGACACCGGGCAAAATCGTGCTCAGCAGGGTCGAATTAGTCTAAAAACATCCGGTGTCAAACTGTTACAGTCCATGCCGTTCAAAGTCGTAATTTTCACTCCTCAGTTATGCACAGTTTCACATTAATTTTTTACATGGGTGCCCAAAAACAGAGAGTTATGAGTTCTTGAGTTCTGAGCTTCTAAATTATGTTTCAGTTGAAACAGTTAAAAAGGAAGTGAGAAAAACAAAAAGTGCCACAAAGTTTAAAAAGAAATCCAAACTATCAGTTGAATCTGCAGCTGAAGTATTATTATCTTGTGGTAAGTAAAATTTCTTGGTCATAGTGATAAAATGACGACGCTCACTAGTTGGCGCTACTGTCGGGTGAGGTCTGTCAGATAGTACAATAGGTGCTGTCATCTGATCACACTAATATTATAAAAAAGTGTTTGTAAGGAAGGGGTACTAAAAACTACTAAAAACCAATTTTAAAAATTCTTTTACCAATAAAAAGCTACATTATGCCTTATGGTGCTCCCACACCGGCAGTTATCCATACTACTATTATAAATGCGAATGTTTGGATGTGAGTTTGTGAGTTTGTGAATTTGTGAGTTTGTATTTGTGAGTTTGTGAGGATGTTTGTTACTCAATCACGCAAAATCTACTGGACGGATTTCGATGAAATTTGGTACAGAGGTAGATAATGACCTGGAATAGCACATAGGCTACTTTTTATCCCGGAAAAAGCACTGTTCCCGTGGGAAATTCACGCGGGCGAAGCCGCGGGCAAAAGCTAGTAACTTATAATAGTAGTTTTTGATACAAGTGCGGAAAATGTGTCATGTCGCACGAGTCCCGACGAGTTTTGGCCCGAGCCGAAGGCGAGGGTCAAGAGTCGGGACGAGACAATGAAATGACAAAGGCAATGACACTTCCGCACGTGTGCCAAACAACGTTTTTCAATACAGTTGTGAAAAATAGTAATAAACAAATCAAAGAATTAAAATCAATTTAAATAACAAATTGAACATTTTCAGATAATGGGGCGTTTTTGCAATTTTTTTTTACGACGATTCTAAGCAACGGCAAAGAAAAAATACACTAACGCGAAGCAACGGGCTTGTACGCGTATCTCTCTCTCTCTCTCAGCTGAAAGACGTCCACTGCTGGACAAAGGCCTCCCCCAAGGATTTCCATAACGACCGGTCCTGCGCTGTACGCGTATACAGCCAAAGTATTCGATTTTTGACAAATGTTTATTTGAAAATAATTAAATTAAAACTAAATAGTAAATGAAAGTAAATGTTTGTATAATATATTTGGTAATAAACAACTATTTAAAATAATCATTCGTATAAATTGTATCCAATTTTATTCTATGTACGAAAACTCCTTGCTACTAAACTTTTGAAATTGATTTAAAACTAAACTGCAAAAATTATCGAGCTCGTAAAAGTAAGTAACGACCGCGGCAAAGTAAGATGCCTGTGCAAAATATTCAATTTTCGAATCATAGATATAGGCTCAGAAAGTACGCCATGTTATACAACTGTATTGAAAAATGTTATATGACATTTGCTGTCTCTTTTTTTTCATTAACTTGTAACATAAGTGTAACAGAGACAACAGATGTTATTTAACATTTTATAACTGTCAGTGTGGGAGCACCATTAGTGACATTAGTATTTAGTGATATTCCGATTCGTCAATGTGGCCGTTTTCTATTCAATTAGTATTGTAGTACCCAGTATACTGATTTCCAGGTCTATGCAAAATAATATTCGACTGCAAAAAGTTGCTGTTGAAGCATCTAGACACCCACAAGGTGGAAGGCACCAGCAGTTGCAAGCTTTGCCATGAGACCTTCAGCAGTTGGCCGCAGCTTTTTGGACATAGGTTAGATATATTTTTTATTTTATTTCATGTTTTGTGTTAAAGATTGGCAACGACTAGGTACCCACATTTATCCTAATATCCTAATATATATCCTAATCCTAACTAATATTATAAATGCGAAAGAGAGTTTGTTTGTTTGTTACCTCTTCACGCTTTATGTACTGAACCAATCTTCCTGAAATTTCGCATACATATAGCTGGAAGTACGGAGAAGGACATAGGATACCTTTCATCCCGGGAAAAAGTACTATTCCCGTGGGAAATTCACGCGGGCAAAGCCGCGGGCGAAAGCTAGTAATATTATAAATGCGAAAGTTTGGATGTGAGTTTGTGAGGATGTTTGTTACTCAATCACGCAAAATCTACTGGACGGATTTCGATGAAATTTGGTATACGGATAGAAAAATACCGGGAATAGCACATAGGGTACTTTTATCCCGAAATTTCCACGGGAACGCGAAGCCCCGGGGTGCAGCTAAAGTCCATTTATTCATAATTGTCCTATCATGTAAAAAATCTTACCAATCAACTCAACCATACCATGTCTTTTTATGATTTTACAACAATATAAATTAAAATAGACTTTTTAGGAAATTACTTTAGTGGTTAATAAATATTTTACTTTAGAATGTTTAGGTTTGAACTAATATTTGATTTATTTTTAACAAAATTCTACAAAAAGTACTGTGAAGATTGTTTACATAATAGGACAATTAAGAAAAAATGGAGTTTAGTTTATTTTATACTAGCTTTTGCCCGCGGCTTCGCCCGCGTGAATTACCCACGGGAACAGTGCTTTTTCCCGGGATAAAAAGTAGCCTATGTGCTATTCCAGGTCATTATCTACCTCTTGTACCAAATTTCATCGAAATCCGTCCAGTAGATTTTGCGTGATTGAGTAACCAACATCCTCACAAACTCACAAACTCACATCCAAACTTTCGCATTTATAATATTAGTATGGATAACTTTGCTTCGAATGCTCACATTAACCTCACGTAATTACGAATATATTTAGCTTTTAAGTTTCTCTATAAATTTCTTTGAGAAATATATTTCTTTAACCACATTTTGTACTTGCTTCTGCCCGCGGCTTTCCTCGCATGAATTTCCTCAAACAGTGCTGTTTCCGGGATGAAAGGTTTTTCAGCAGTGCAAAAAGCAGTTTTCCCTATGTCCTTCTCAGTACTTCTATGTGTATGCGAAATTTCAGGAAGATTGGTTCAGTAGATAAAGCGTGATTGACATAGACGAACTAAAATATTCTAATTTGTAGGCATTTTTTGAGTATGCGTGTACCACCCTAAATCTTATCTTTGCTTCCCATCAGGCAAGATTGAAGTCACACAAGTCTTAATAAAAAAAAATACTTGTATATTTTTTTCAGAATGTTTCATCTACCTAAAACACAACGGCACTGCCACATATGCAACCAAAAGTATATGACGCCGAGTGCTATGGAGTTCCATTACAAGACGCTCCACTATGACGGTGAAGTATGTCCGTTGAACTTTTGATTTCAGTCTTAATTTTTCCAGATTTCAGATTAGTATTTCAATTTTCAAAATATGTAAAAGCACACCTAGCTGCAAATTGCTTTAGAATTGTGTTAAATATTTGAAAATTAACCGTATTTACGGTAGACATAAAGTTTAGATACGATGCATGATGTTTTGCTCTCTGTCATTAAAGTTTGCATTTAAATCTGAACTTTACTTTTTTTTGATCCATTTGAAAAGAAAGAATACCTTATTTAAATAGTATTTTTTGTATTTTTTAGGATAAATTGTTGAAATGTAAGAAATGTCCTATGTCGTTCCCTAATCCCAGGAAACTGAGTCGACATGTGAATAATAGGCATCGCAAAAAGATATATAAGTACATTTGCGATTTTTGTGCTAAACGGTAATTATTCCCCATTTTTCTTTTTTTTTCATTGGTTCGCAAACTGGTTGCTACAAGGTACCTACACAATAAACAAAGATACAACTTTTGAGCGAACACAGCATTCACATAATATGTAATGTAGCTCGCATTTTTCATTTATTTTAATTTTATTTTTTTACAGTTTACCTAAACTCCGGTTTTTCTTACTTGTCCTACTAATCTTAATAGTACTTTTTGTTGAAAAATAAATCAAATATTAGTTCAAACCTAAACATTCTAAAGTTTAGTCATTTATTATCCACGAAAGTAATGTCGTAAAAGTCTATTTTAATTTATATTGTTGTAAAATCAAAAAAAGACATGCTAAGATTGTTTACATAATAGGACAATTAGGAAAAAACGGACTTTACCAAATTTTGACTTTTCAGAAATAACGGTATTTTGTTTTATCGTGCTCAGTGGAGCCCTCTATAAAAAAATATTTAAAATAAACTTGAAATAAAGTTATTGAATTAAATTAGATGAGATACTTATATTGATTCTTTGTGTGAAATGTGAAAAAAGCACCCGGTCTTGCTTATTGACAAGTTCTCCGTATTTATGGCATTTTTTTTAAATTTCAGTTGCCAATACAAACGAGAGCTACGCATCCACATGGCAACACATCTCGAAGTAAAACCATATTTGTGTGACATGTGTGGATTCTCCACTAAAATAAAAGACGGTTTGAGGGTACGGATATTCTGCTCAATATTTTAAGTTGACAAGATTTTGATAAACTAGAAGAAAAAAATATTTATATATTTTTCGACCTCAAAATTTCAATGAGTAACCAAAAAAACCTTGTGCTAGTAAATTAGACAGCAATTTTTCTGGTGATGAAAATATTAAATCTTTTATTTTTTTTATATTAAAATTATGCTGCTTAAAAGACAAGTGCAAAGTAAAGGTACAAAGATCGACTGTTAGATAATGCTATCATTAAGTCCACCTACTGTGCCATTACTAATTGTATTTGTGCAATAAAAGTTAAAATCCTACTGATATAATAAATGCGAAAGTTTGGATGTGATTTTGTGAGGATGTTTGGTACGTAAAATCTACTGGACGGATTTTGATGAAATTTGAAAAATGCTACTATTATGTGCAAGAGTTTCTAGATAGTAAGTTGACTTAAATTATACGTATTTTTATTTTGTGATGTTTATTTAATTAGGATCTTAAAACTGACATTTTTATTTTTATTTGATTTTGTTAAATGTGAACTATTATTGATAATCATCTTATTTTGTTATGTATTGCATTGCATGATATAGAGGAAATGCTTGCTACTATTTAAAAAATATTATGTTAAAATTTGCACGCTATTTGTAATGGCTAAATAGGCTTGCTACTTATTTATACATCTCTATCTATGTATTGTAGATTTACCCTATTTTATGCAAATAAATGATTATGATTATAAATAGAATTTCTTTAATTTTAGCTCCACAAACTGAGAAAACACGATCCACGCTGCATGACATGCAAAAAGTGCTGCATGGTGTTCGTGGACCGGGACAAGTTGGACAAACACAACCTGACGTGTTACCCGAACGGCGCCGTGTGCTCGGAATGCGGGAAGAAATTTCCTTCAAGGAGCAGGGTTGGAAAAGTTTTTTTTTTAAATTCTTTGAACAGTTCAATTTGTTTTATGCAAGTGTTTTTTTTTATTCTTTGTTTTTTTTTTCTTTTTAGTTCAGCCCATAAATTTCTAATCAATGAGCGATTTTCTGACAGCTAAATTAAGAAAAAAAAAATCAGTATAAAAAAGTCTCAACAGATAGAGTTTTATGAAAGCTGAGTCGTAATAATGGCTGAACCTATGTGGGTTGGAAAAGTTTTTTTTTAATTGTTTGAACAGTTGAATTTGTTTTATGCAAGTGTTTTTTTTTCTTTGTTTTTTTTTTCTTTTTAGTTCAGCCCATAAATTTCTAATCAATGAGCGATTTTCTGACAGCTAAATTAAGAAAAAAAAATCAGTATAAAAAAGTCTCAACAGATAGAGTTTTATGAAAGCCGAGTCGTAATAATGGCTGAACCTATGTGGTGCGCTTTTTCTTGTCAACCAGAGGCAGACAAAAAAATCACCTAACAGTTTGACAGTTCACAATATTGATACTTTTTAGATGTTTTTTTTACTAAGTTTTATTTTTTTTAAATGCCAATCCCATGATTTTTTGCTTTTTGTATGGAACTTTTTCTCTCGCCTTTTACATAAGCGCCATCTGTGAATTCATCTGGAACAATTTTTTTTTTATTTGGGTCTCGGAAAATCCCTCATTAGACTTATAAATGCGTAGCACAGCATTACAAATTGAAGAAAATGACTTTAAAGCTACTATGTTTTTTAATAAATCCATATTAAATGGAATATAGAAGGGACGTCTTTCGGCTGAGAGAGAGAGAAGTGGAATATAGGTTAGATAATGAATTTCCCACATCACGTTAAGATATCAGAGAAAAAATATGTAAAAAATGTCAAAATTATTTTTTCGCTAATATTTTGAGACTGCTATAAATTTTTTACTACTGTTCATTATTACACAGCAATTAAATTTTATATTATTTTATCATGTTAAAATTACAGAACTGCTAATCTTAATGCCGTCTCAAAATATTGCAAAAAAAAATGTGTCAAAAGTTCAAATTTTTTTTTGCTGTGTGGTTATGGGAGCACCATTTGGATTGAGGAAATTTCCCTTAACAGCTGAACAGTCACCTGAGGTCGCACAAAACCGAGCCCGGGTACAAATGTCCCCGCTGCCCCGCCGCCTACCGCACCCCCTCGGGCCTCCGGATACATCTCAATAAACATGATGGCAACCCCAAACAACGCTGCGAATTCTGCGATAGACGCTTCTACTACCCCTCCGTGCTGTACAAACATAGGAGACTTCACACCGGTAAGGTCTTATTGCCTTGCGTTAAAGGTCATATTGCTTTGTAGATTCGCAACCCCACACACCGCTGCGAATTCTGCGACAGACGCTTCTACTAGCCCTCCGTGCTGTACAAACATAGGAGACTTCACACCGGTAAGGTCTTATTACCTTGCGTTAAAGGTCATATTGCTTTGTAGATTCACAACCCCACACACCGCTGCGAATTCTGCGACAGACGCTTCTACTACCCCTCCGTGCTGAACAAACATAGGAGACTTCACACCGGTAAGGTCTTGTTGCCTTGCGTTAAATGTCATATTGCTTTGTATCTCATTGCAGTTATGAAGTCCGTACAATACAAATCAAATAGGATGGCGTGGCGACTCATAACTTAGAACTCTGTGCTAACCCCCGCGGGGGGTGTGGCTCCCCGCCCTGTAACGCCTTTTTGACACCTACTGCGACGCGACTTTGAACTGAGTCAGAATCGCCATTCTATATGATTTGGGTTATATATTCTTTTCAGATTAAAACTTCCCAATTACCAGTGGGAATTTTGGGTTTTACTGGCTTCCTAATTTCATCGAAATTCAATCCTAACTAATATTATAAATGCAAAAGTGAGTTTGTTTATATGTTTGTTATCTCTTCACGCTGTATCTACTGAACCAATCTTCCTAAAATTTTGCATACACATATAGTTAAGTACGGAGAAGGACATAGGGTATCTTTCATCCCGACAAAAAGCACTGTTCCCGAGGGAAAGTCACGCGGGCAAAGCCGCGGGCGTAAGCTGGTCATTTATAAAAGTGCACAGGTAGGACAGCGTTAATATATGCTGGACATTATGCGCAATGAAACCCACACAACTTGTAAATTTTATAAAAAATCTGTTTATCAGTCATTGTGTTTTCTCAGAAAATAAAGAAAATCAATAAAAATTCTGCATTTTCAGGGGAGAGGCCCTTCGTATGCAAGATTTGCCAAAAAGGATTTACAGCGCGCCATAACCTCAAATTGCATATGCGGGTACATGGCGAGGATCTTATCGAGAAAAAAAATAAGACGCCACAAGAACCAAGTCCGTTTGCGGCGATAAATCAGTCATTGAAATAATTATTATAAATTATAATAATAAAACAGTATTCTTTACAAAACGTTTATTATTTAGAAAGACAATTTACATCTAAGTACAAAAGTAAATGTATCACATACAAAAAAAGTCTTTGGCAAGTACAGAAAGTACTGAAAAATTCATATTTTTACTTTTATAAAAAGTATTTAAAATCGTAAATTAAAGATGATTGTAAAAAAATACTTGTTAAAAAGGAATGATTAAACACATAAATATTTAAAAAAAATCGTATAGTCTTATCAAGATCAAAAATGCAATCCTGTCAAATGCTTACTTACACTAGCACGTATTTTTACAACTTTAACTACAAATAACAAATCGAAAATTGACCTCTTAATTCCTATCTTTAATTACAACCGATAATGTCAATGAGGGTATAGTTATATCGAAAAATTAATCTAAAATCTTGGTAAATAAATTAATTGTTAAATTGTCTGGACCGTCAGTACATTACATTTTCTTTTTTGGCTTTCCACACCAGATTATGGTTAATTTATAAAATAAGTTCTATAGATTAATCGTACGGTCTTTGGGTGCTATATAAATTCTTTATATGCTGCATTTTCAAGTTCTGCTGCCTACTTTACATATTATACATTATATTTAGTAAGCATGCCATAATAAATTATACGAGTAACTAATAATAACCTTATTCTACTTTACAAAATAATTAAATACTTAATAAATACTCCAATATAAGTAAAATAATAAATAACAGTCTATAGAGCTTGTTTTTGTCTTCTTAATTTGGAAACGTAGGATAACCTTAAAACCATAGAATACCTATATAATACTATGCTATATAGTCCTAAGGTTTACCAAGATCAAAGGGGTTGTTGCACAAATGTATGGGGAGTCGGCTATATCATAAGCACCTATCTGAACTTTTCATTTTTGGGTCAGTATCAATGCCTTTTAAGTAAATCCGTTAATTCGTAGCCTTTTTGTGTCAAAAAATTTAGTCAACAAAATCGCAATGAAGGTTAGGCGAGTTCCGCCAAAATGGCCCATTATGGTTTGACGTTGACGCGCTTCATTTGACAGTTCCGATTTCCGGTACGTTCAAAAATGTACTTTTATTACATACTTGCCCGCGGAAAGAATTGTTTATTTTATTTATTATTAATCTATTTATCTGGCCTGTGGTGTGGCCCTAGAATAGCACCAACCCATCTCTTCCCGTGGGTGTCGTAAGAGGCGACTAAGGGATCAAAAACACCGGAGCATGGGCAGCAGCATCTTTCCGCGTACTATGACATCACACTGCGATCGCCAACCCGCCTGCCAAGCGTGGCGATTACGGCAAAACCCCCTATGGTTGATACACCCACAACACGGCCCCTAGTCCCCGGCGGCCCCGCTATCCCGGACTCTGGTAGCGGTCACGGTAACGGCGGGGCAGGGGTGCTAAGAATCCCCGGCAGATGCCAGGCTACCAACCCCGACGACCCTTGGCCCTGGCAACTTACAACACGTGCACACTGCGGACCGACGAGAAACTCGCTGAACTGGAGGAAGAATTGAGCAGGTTACGATGGGATATTGTAGGATTATGTGAAGTCCGAAGAGAGGGGAGGACACCATGATCCTCAAATCCGGAAACCTGCTCTATTTCCGGGAGGGCGACCAACTGTCCCAGGGTGGTGTCGGGTTTATCGTCCACAGGTCCCTCGTCAACAACGTGGTCCAGTTCGAGAGTGTTTCGGCGAGGGTAGCGTACCTTGTACTCAGAATCACCAAACGGTATTCGTTGAAGGTAATACAAGTATACGCACCGCCCTCATATCGCTCCGACGACGAGGTAGAGACTATGTATGAGGATATTTCTAGAGCCATACATAGCTCCCAGGCCCACTATACCGTTGTGATGGGGGACTTTAACGCGAAACTGGGCAAACGAAGCGATGATGAGCTGAGAGTGGGGAATTTTGGATATGGAACGAGGAATGCACGGGGTCATCTGCTGGCCGGCTTTATGGAGAAGGAGGGCCTCTTTATGATGAACTCCTTCTTCAAAAAGCCAAAACAGCGAAAGTGGACATGGTTGCATCCTAATGGCGTTACAAAAAATGAGATTGACTTCATCTTGTCGACGAAGAGGCACATATTCAATGATGTCTCTGTGATCAATGCCGTAAAAACAGGAAGCGATCACCGATTGGTAAGAGGCACATTGAATCTTAGAATAAAACTCGAAAGGTGTCGACTGATGAAGTCTACGCTCCGACCAGCGCCTATCCAGCTCCAAAACCCCGAGAGCTTTCAGCTCGAGTTGCAGAATCGCTTCGAATGCCTGGGAGACTGCGAAAATCTGGACGATTATAATGACAGGTTTGTGCAAATTGTCCAAACAGCTGGGTCTAAGGCCTTCAAAACCCGCTGTTCAAAAGGAACCAAAAAGATCTCGGACCACACCAACAAACTCATGGAAGAAAGACGAAACTTGGTTCTGCAGTCCTCTGACGATGCTGCTCAGTATCGACGTCTAAACAGACAGATCTCCAAGTCCCTAACGCGCGATTTACGCCAATTCAATACTGACCGTATTGAAGAGGCGATTAAGCGAAATAAGGGCTCAAAAGTGTTTGCAAGGGATCTGTCTGTTGGTCAAAGCCAACTGACCAAGCTGAAGACTGAGGATGGCAGAATCATTTCGTCGAAGCCAGAGCTGTTGGAAGAGGTTGAGAAGTTCTACGGACAATTATACACCAGCGTACGCGCACCTGTCAGTAATCTGGCCAAAGATCCAAGAGCCAGATTGACCCGACACTACACCGAAGATATCCCGGACGTCAGCCTATACGAGATTAGAATGGCTCTCAAACAGTTAAAAAACAATAAGGCACCGGGTGATGATGGAATCACGGCTGAGCTTCTGAAAGCAGGTGGAACACCGGTATTAAAAGCTCTTCAAAAGCTATTCGATTCCGTCATACTCGAGGGACAAACGCCTACGGCATGGCACAGAAGTGTGGTGGTACTTTTCTTCAAAAAAGGCGACAAAACCTTATTGAAGAATTATAGGCCTATCTCACTTCTGAGCCATGTCTACAAACTGTTTTCGAGAGTCATTACGAATCGTCTCGCTCGCAGGTTCGACGACTTCCAGCCTCCCGAACAAGCCGGTTTCCGAAAAGGCTTTAGTACCGTAGACCACTTACATACGCTGCGGCAGATTATACAGAAGACTGAGGAGTATAATCAGCCCTTATGCTTGGCGTTCGTGGACTACGAGAAAGCCTTCGATTCGATCGAGACCTGGGCTGTGCTACAGTCTCTCCAACGGTGCCAAATTGACTATCGATATATCGAAGCGCTGAAGTGTTTGTACGAAAACGCCACCATGTCGGTCCGTCTCCAGGATCAAGGCTCGAAACCTATCCAGTTGAAGCGAGGGGTGAGACAGGGAGACGTTATATCTCCGAAACTGTTCACCGCCGCCCTGGAAGATGTCTTCAAGCTTCTGGACTGGAGCGGACTCGGTATCAATATCAACGGCGAGTACCTCACTCACCTTCGATTCGCTGACGATATCGTAGTCATGGCTGAGACCTTGGAAGACCTAGGCACAATGCTCGATGGCCTCTGTAGAGCCTCTCAACAAGTGGGTCTAAAAATGAACATGGATAAGACGAAAATCATGTCTAATATCCGTGTCGCACCCACTCCTCTAAAGGTTGGAGACTCTACACTCGAAGTTGTTGACAATTACGTATACCTGGGACAAACAGTTCAGTTAGGTAAGTCCAACTTCGAGAAAGAGGTCAACCGTCGAATCCAACTCGGCTGGGCAGCGTTCGGGAAGCTTCGCGATATCTTCTCGTCCAAAATACCGCAGTGTCTCAAGACTAAGGTCTTTGACCAGTGTGTGTTGCCAGTAATGACATACGGAACAGAGACGTGGTCGCTTACTATGGGCCTCATAAGAAGGCTCAAGGTCACCCAAAGGGCGATGGAGCGCGCTATGCTCGGAATTTCCCTGCGTGATCGAATCAGAAATGAGGAGATCCGTAGGAGAACTAAAGTAACCGATATAGCCCGCAGAATCGCCAAACTTAAGTGGCAGTGGGCGGGGCACATAGCTCGCAGAACAGATAGCCGTTGGGGCAGAAAAGTTCTCGAGTGGCGACCACGAACCGGAAAACGTAGTGTTGGCAGGCCTCCCACTCGGTGGACCGACGACCTGGTGAAGGTCGCGGGTTGCGCATGGTTGCGGGCAGCGCAGGACCGGTCATTGTGGAAATCCTTGGGGGAGGCCTTTGTCCAGCAGTGGACGTCTTTCGGCTGAGAGAAGAAGAAGAAGAAGAATCTATTTATGTGAAATACACATAATATATGTTTTTGTGATATTGCATGTAACATGTGTTAGGAACATTTACTTAATTTTCTAAAATATAATGAAAATATCGAGCATTGTATCTGATTTTCTGTATCATAATTTCTGAACATACGTACGGGCGCCATGTCAGTATCACCATATACGATATTAGGCAATATTAAATGTATTTTTGTACCATAACAAAATCACGAAAAAACAAATATATGATGGTCTTAATCGGTTTTTGATATTATTTCTGATTTTTGGGGAACTGCTCATGATATAGCCTGCTCTGCAACATGCCCTTTATTTTGATAAAATTTGAATATCGTTTGTCTTCTGGTAAATCGTAATGGAGGTATCTGTTCTTTAGTAAATAGTCTAATGATTTAACACATAAATAAAAAAGAATTAAAAAATCAAAATTCACATATTCTTTTTTGTGGTGGAAGGCGAATACTGGATCATTTTAGAAGACAGGTACTTGACCCAAATTTAGTTACCAACATAATTAAAATGAAAAAAAACCGTGTTTATTTTTAAACCACCAGACAAATAACACATTCATTTATAAATAACTAGCTACCTAGTTTGTAGAATTAAAAAAAACGAAAAATAAAACTTATCATATCACATATCGAAAACAGGTTAGAATTTAGCAAAAATTCTTTCGTAGGTAAATTAAGTACTAACTTTTAATAGAAAAGGAATCAACGTATTAATTCCATAATGTACTTAAGAATAAGGAAAAATAGTGCCATATTTTTTCGGCAGTTGGCAGCACTAGCATAACGGGTAAACAGAGCATTTAGACAGATCTTTCAAAGCATTATCAATGACAAAATAGCTAAAAACAATCTGATTGAATGACGCATTGATGCTACCCATATATATTCCGCATGGCTGAGGGCCGTGGTCATTATGTGGAATGAAACACAAAAACCTTGGCAATATCCTAACTAATATTATAAATGCGAAAGTGAGTTTGTCACCTCTTCACGCTTTATCTACTGAACCAATCTTCCTGAAATTTCGCATACTCATAGTTAGAAGTACGGAGATTGACATAGGGTACCTTTCATCCCGGAAAAAGCAAGGTTCCTGTGGGAAATTCACGCGGGCAAAGCCACGGGCGAAAGCTAGTAGATAATAAAAATACCTGCCGACTTGCTTGACCCATGAATACTAAGCTAAAGTTGTATAAACTGATAATTGTATTATAAAAGTCAGCCTTATCATTATGTACAGTCTGGTTAATGTACAAACATGAAAATCAACATAATCATTAGCTAAACTACACAGCTCATCTAATTTAAAGTCATCGCTCTTTTAACAACAGAGTGCCACATCGGTGCAAGCGATTTTGAACCATTTGAGCAACACTATTTGGTATATTTTCGCGAGAGCTAGCCGTCTATCAGATCGCCCCGTTTGCAACATAGGAAATTATATCAAATATGGGAGGGGATGAACTGCAATAAGGTTTAAAGTCGCATGCACTCAAAAAAGCCGAAGCGGTACCGTGTCGTTAAATGAGCGATGACCTTCACATACTTCTAAGCAGTATAAAAGCTGTAACTTATCCCGATATATTGGCTAAGACAGTACACCATCTGGTAATAATGGTTTTTAATTATGTAACATCAAATTACAACGATAATTAAATTAAACTAGACACCCAGTCTTAAAAAATAAACTTAGTTATTTTTAAGTCTACATGCAAACTAATGTTCTTTGAAACTAGTTGTTATTCTAACATCTTATCTTACGGCCAACTCTTTGAAGGTACTTCTGAATTATGGGGCCTTGGTAGCTTCCAACGACAATGACGTGGCTTAAAGCTTGGTTTAACGTGTCGGAAGGATCTACGCGAGACAAACGTTCAATTGTTTTATTTAATTTCTGATACTCAACAGGAACACAGTTTCGTTTCTAACAGTTTTACGCAACGGGAATGCAGAGTGTAACAGTGTGACTCATTGGGAAAAACAGTTGCAATAAGTAATACTGAGACTCATCGATACTTTTCCCTTTGAGTCACAATGTTACAAATCTTGGACTCATCGGGAACGGACGATAGCACAAAAACTGTTTATACTTCGTTTTCTCTGGTCCTGTCATCTATGAAGGAAGCGGCGCCGATTCACGCGCCATCTATGAAGTCATCCTGGAACTATTTTTTTTTTATTTAGGTCTCACAAAATCGCCCATTGAAAAACCTGTTTATATTTCGTTGCCAAACTGCGCGTTAGGTATCCTAACCACCGTGTCCCTGGTCCTGTCATTTATGAGGAAAGCGGCGCTGTGTTTCGCGTCATCTATGAAGTCATCCTGGAACTATTATTTTTTTAAATTTAGGTCTCGGAAAATCGCCCATTGTAATACCTGTTTATATTTCGTTGCCAAACTGCGCGTTAGGTATCCTAACCACTGTGTCTCTGGTCCTGTCGTCTACGAGGGAGGGTGCGCTGTTTTAATTTAGGTCTCGGAAAATCGCCCATTAAAAAACCTGTTTATATTTCGTTGCCAAACTGCGCGTTAGGTATCCTAACCACCGTGTCTCTGGTCCTGTCGTCTATTAGGGAAGCGGCGCTGTGTTTCGCGTCATCTATGAAGTCATCCTGGAACTATTTTTTTTTTAATTTAGGTCTCGGAAAATCGCCCATTAAAAAACCTGTTTATATTTCGTTGCCAAACTGCGCGTTAGGTATCCTAACCACCGTGTCTCTGGTCCTGTCGTCTATGAGTGAAGCTGAGCTATGTTTCTTAGTCTTTGGCGCGAGCGGCGGCGCGTCGCTGCACGTGGAGCGGGCGTCGTCCGTTATACGCAGGCTCGAACTTGCCGTGCTGAATTTCTTGAGGCTGTTGGGATGTTTATTGTAATTATGTGTTGGAATAATGAAAATAAAGAAAATAAATTTATTGGCCAAACACAAACTGCGACAAGGTAGACACAATGCGAAAGTGAGTGTGTTTGTTTATTTTCATTACTCATACTCTGAAAGTAAGGCTGAAGCTGCCTGAGAAGCGTGGTGAAAGTAATACTTTTCAGCCCTAGGGAGAATCGTTTTCAACTGACTGATGTCAAATTATAAAAAAAAAACTAGTTCTATTTTCACGTTATTCTATTGAACCATGTTCTAGTTTTCTACACATTCATTCAACATATTATTTAAAATTGAAATAACGTGAAGTTAAATATTTATTTTTTTACAATTTTTTATAACATAGATTTTTTTATCATTTTTCAATAATGGAATCAAATGAAAAGAATCTAATACCTAGCTAAATAGTTGGTCAGCCACAGAAAAAAAAAATATGCTGAAAGCTAAAGCCACAATCCGACCTTATTTTTTTTTCAAGTTTAGAGTTTTATATATGCTTCCGTATAACTCACTCATTATTTCTTTAGCTAAATCAAGTTTTTATTTTTACTTTCCTTGTATTCGTAATGAAAAGCACAGTGTTTACCTCGGGTGAAAGACTTTTTTAAGTCCCTCGAACTATTGACCCCGTCTCGGGACATAAAAAAGTTACTTTCACCCACTCGGTAACAATGTACTATTATTTGTTTGTTTGTTACACGCACGCTTTACGCTTTATCTACTAACTAATCTTCCTAAAATTTTGCATATATGTACATAGTTAGAAATGCAGAGAAGGACATTAGGGGCCTTTCATCCTGGGAAAAAGCACTGTTCCCGTGGAAAATGCACGTGGGCAAAAGCTATTACTTTTATAACAACAACAAAAACCAATACCTGTTAGTGTGCAAAGACCCGTTGGAAGAGGAGCAGTGTGGAGGCAACAGTGGCGCACGCTCTTCACGCTCGCGCTCGCGTTCGCCGCCCACACCTATCTCCACCCACTCTTGGATCCTGCACAAAATCAAATGTTTATTTAGAAACTAGCCGCGCCCCGAGGCTTCGCTCCCATGGGAATTTCGGTATATAAAGTACCCTATGTGCTATTCCCGGTATTTTTCTACATGTATACCAAATTTCCTCGAAATCCGTCCAGCAGATGTCCTCGAAGTTGGGCCTGCGCTGCGGCGTGTGGTGCCAGCAGCCGCGCATGAGCTCGTACACGGCGGCCGGGCACCATCGCGATCACCTGGTTGCTGACCCTACCGCCACAGACAACATATTGCCTGTGTGCCAGCTACCTGTTGACGATCTCCTCGAAGTTGGGCCTGCGCTGCGGCGTGTGGTGCCAGCAGCCGCGCATGAGCTCGTACACGGCGGCCGGGCACCATCGCGATCACCTGGTTGCTGACCCTACCGCCACAGACAACATATTGCCTGTGTGCCAGCTACCTGTTGACGATCTCCTCGAAGTTGGGCCTGCGCTGCGGCGTGTGGTGCCAGCAGCCGCGCATGAGCTCGTACACGGCGGCCGGGCACCATCGCGATCACCTGGTTGCTGACCCTACCGCCACAGACAACATATTGCCTGTGTGCCAGCTACCTGTTGACGATCTCCTCGAAGTTGGGCCTGCGCTGCGGCGTGTGGTGCCAGCAGCCGCGCATGAGCTCGTACACGGCGGCCGGGCACCATCGCGATCACCTGGTTGCTGACCCTACCGCCACAGACAACATATTGCCTGTGTGCCAGCTACCTGTTGACGATCTCCTCGAAGTTGGGCCTGCGCTGCGGCGTGTGGTGCCAGCAGCCGCGCATGAGCTCGTACACGGCGGCCGGGCACCATCGCGATCACCTGGTTGCTGACCCTACCGCCACAGACAACATATTGCCTGTGTGCCAGCTACCTGTTGACGATCTCCTCGAAGTTGGGCCTGCGCTGCGGCGTGTGGTGCCAGCAGCCGCGCATGAGCTCGTACACGGCGGCCGGGCACCATCGCGATCACCTGGTTGCTGACCCTACCGCCACAGACAACATATTGCCTGTGTGCCAGCTACCTGTTGACGATCTCCTCGAAGTTGGGCCTGCGCTGCGGCGTGTGGTGCCAGCAGCCGCGCATGAGCTCGTACACGGCGGCCGGGCACCATCGCGATCACCTGGTTGCTGACCCTACCGCCACAGACAACATATTGCCTGTGTGCCAGCTACCTGTTGACGATCTCCTCGAAGTTGGGCCTGCGCTGCGGCGTGTGGTGCCAGCAGCCGCGCATGAGCTCGTACACGGCGGCCGGGCACCATCGCGATCACCTGGTTGCTGACCCTACCGCCACAGACAACATATTGCCTGTGTGCCAGCTACCTGTTGACGATCTCCTCGAAGTTGGGCCTGCGCTGCGGCGTGGTGCCAGCAGCCGCGCATGAGCTCGTACACGGCGGCCGGGCACCATCGCGATCACCTGGTTGCTGACCCTACCGCCACAGACAACATATTGCCTGTGTGCCAGCTACCTGTTGACGATCTCCTCGAAGTTGGGCCTGCGCTGCGGCGTGTGGTGCCAGCAGCCGCGCATGAGCTCGTACACGGCGGCCGGGCACCATCGCGATCACCTGGTTGCTGACCCTACCGCCACAGACAACATATTGCCTGTGTGCCAGCTACCTGTTGACGATCTCCTCGAAGTTGGGCCTGCGCTGCGGCGTGTGGTGCCAGCAGCCGCGCATGAGCTCGTACACGGCGGCCGGGCACCATCGCGATCACCTGGTTGCTGACCCTACCGCCACAGACAACATATTGCCTGTGTGCCAGCTACCTGTTGACGATCTCCTCGAAGTTGGGCCTGCGCTGCGGCGTGTGGTGCCAGCAGCCGCGCATGAGCTCGTACACGGCGGCCGGGCACCATCGCGATCACCTGGTTGCTGACCCTACCGCCACAGACAACATATTGCCTGTGTGCCAGCTACCTGTTGACGATCTCCTCGAAGTTGGGCCTGCGCTGCGGCGTGTGGTGCCAGCAGCCGCGCATGAGCTCGTACACGGCGGCCGGGCACCATCGCGATCACCTGGTTGCTGACCCTACCGCCACAGACAACATATTGCCTGTGTGCCAGCTACCTGTTGACGATCTCCTCGAAGTTGGGCCTGCGCTGCGGCGTGTGGTGCCAGCAGCCGCGCATGAGCTCGTACACGGCGGCCGGGCACCATCGCGATCACCTGGTTGCTGACCCTACCGCCACAGACAACATATTGCCTGTGTGCCAGCTACCTGTTGACGATCTCCTCGAAGTTGGGCCTGCGCTGCGGCGTGTGGTGCCAGCAGCCGCGCATGAGCTCGTACACGGCGGCCGGGCACCATCGCGATCACCTGGTTGCTGACCCTACCGCCACAGACAACATATTGCCTGTGTGCCAGCTACCTGTTGACGATCTCCTCGAAGTTGGGCCTGCGCTGCGGCGTGTGGTGCCAGCAGCCGCGCATGAGCTCGTACACGGCGGCCGGGCACCATCGCGATCACCTGGTTGCTGACCCTACCGCCACAGACAACATATTGCCTGTGTGCCAGCTACCTGTTGACGATCTCCTCGAAGTTGGGCCTGCGCTGCGGCGTGTGGTGCCAGCAGCCGCGCATGAGCTCGTACACGGCGGCCGGGCACCATCGCGATCACCTGGTTGCTGACCCTACCGCCACAGACAACATATTGCCTGTGTGCCAGCTACCTGTTGACGATCTCCTCGAAGTTGGGCCTGCGCTGCGGCGTGTGGTGCCAGCAGCCGCGCATGAGCTCGTACACGGCGGCCGGGCACCATCGCGATCACCTGGTTGCTGACCCTACCGCCACAGACAACATATTGCCTGTGTGCCAGCTACCTGTTGACGATCTCCTCGAAGTTGGGCCTGCGCTGCGGCGTGTGGTGCCAGCAGCCGCGCATGAGCTCGTACACGGCGGCCGGGCACCATCGCGATCACCTGGTTGCTGACCCTACCGCCACAGACAACATATTGCCTGTGTGCCAGCTACCTGTTGACGATCTCCTCGAAGTTGGGCCTGCGCTGCGGCGTGTGGTGCCAGCAGCCGCGCATGAGCTCGTACACGGCGGCCGGGCACCATCGCGATCACCTGGTTGCTGACCCTACCGCCACAGACAACATATTGCCTGTGTGCCAGCTACCTGTTGACGATCTCCTCGAAGTTGGGCCTGCGCTGCGGCGTGTGGTGCCAGCAGCCGCGCATGAGCTCGTACACGGCGGCCGGGCACCATCGCGATCACCTGGTTGCTGACCCTACCGCCACAGACAACATATTGCCTGTGTGCCAGCTACCTGTTGACGATCTCCTCGAAGTTGGGCCTGCGCTGCGGCGTGTGGTGCCAGCAGCCGCGCATGAGCTCGTACACGGCGGCCGGGCACCATCGCGATCACCTGGTTGCTGACCCTACCGCCACAGACAACATATTGCCTGTGTGCCAGCTACCTGTTGACGATCTCCTCGAAGTTGGGCCTGCGCTGCGGCGTGGTGCCAGCAGCCGCGCATGAGCTCGTACACGGCGGCCGGGCACCATCGCGATCACCTGGTTGCTGACCCTACCGCCACAGACAACATATTGCCTGTGTGCCAGCTACCTGTTGACGATCTCCTCGAAGTTGGGCCTGCGCTGCGGCGTGTGGTGCCAGCAGCCGCGCATGAGCTCGTACACGGCGGCCGGGCACCATCGCGATCACCTGGTTGCTGACCCTACCGCCACAGACAACATATTGCCTGTGTGCCAGCTACCTGTTGACGATCTCCTCGAAGTTGGGCCTGCGCTGCGGCGTGTGGTGCCAGCAGCCGCGCATGAGCTCGTACACGGCGGCCGGGCACCATCGCGATCACCTGGTTGCTGACCCTACCGCCACAGACAACATATTGCCTGTGTGCCAGCTACCTGTTGACGATCTCCTCGAAGTTGGGCCTGCGCTGCGGCGTGTGGTGCCAGCAGCCGCGCATGAGCTCGTACACGGCGGCCGGGCACCATCGCGATCACCTGGTTGCTGACCCTACCGCCACAGACAACATATTGCCTGTGTGCCAGCTACCTGTTGACGATCTCCTCGAAGTTGGGCCTGCGCTGCGGCGTGTGGTGCCAGCAGCCGCGCATGAGCTCGTACACGGCGGCCGGGCACCATCGCGATCACCTGGTTGCTGACCCTACCGCCACAGACAACATATTGCCTGTGTGCCAGCTACCTGTTGACGATCTCCTCGAAGTTGGGCCTGCGCTGCGGCGTGTGGTGCCAGCAGCCGCGCATGAGCTCGTACACGGCGGCCGGGCACCATCGCGATCACCTGGTTGCTGACCCTACCGCCACAGACAACATATTGCCTGTGTGCCAGCTACCTGTTGACGATCTCCTCGAAGTTGGGCCTGCGCTGCGGCGTGTGGTGCCAGCAGCCGCGCATGAGCTCGTACACGGCGGCCGGGCACCATCGCGATCACCTGGTTGCTGACCCTACCGCCACAGACAACATATTGCCTGTGTGCCAGCTACCTGTTGACGATCTCCTCGAAGTTGGGCCTGCGCTGCGGCGTGTGGTGCCAGCAGCCGCGCATGAGCTCGTACACGGCGGCCGGGCACCATCGCGATCACCTGGTTGCTGACCCTACCGCCACAGACAACATATTGCCTGTGTGCCAGCTACCTGTTGACGATCTCCTCGAAGTTGGGCCTGCGCTGCGGCGTGTGGTGCCAGCAGCCGCGCATGAGCTCGTACACGGCGGCCGGGCACCATCGCGATCACCTGGTTGCTGACCCTACCGCCACAGACAACATATTGCCTGTGTGCCAGCTACCTGTTGACGATCTCCTCGAAGTTGGGCCTGCGCTGCGGCGTGTGGTGCCAGCAGCCGCGCATGAGCTCGTACACGGCGGCCGGGCACCATCGCGATCACCTGGTTGCTGACCCTACCGCCACAGACAACATATTGCCTGTGTGCCAGCTACCTGTTGACGATCTCCTCGAAGTTGGGCCTGCGCTGCGGCGTGTGGTGCCAGCAGCCGCGCATGAGCTCGTACACGGCGGCCGGGCAGCCCGCCGGCGCCGCCAGCAGCTCGCCGCCGCGCACCATCGCGATCACCTCCTGGTTGCTGAACCTAACGCCACAGACATTAAATAGATAGATAGATCAGCACTTTATTGCACCATTTACAGAAAAGAACATGCAACGTAGTGACAAAAAGTAAATACATAAATGAGCGCAAAGGTACATAGTACTAATATTAATTCTGTGGCAAAAGCTTATCGCAAATGCAATTTCTTCCATCCCACCTTTGCATATAGGTGAAAAGTATTTATTAACTAGCCGCGCCCCGGGGCTTTGCTCCCGTAAGAATTTGGGGATAAAAAGTACTTGTGTACTATTCTCGGTATTTTTCTGCCCGTGTACCAAACTTCATCGAAATCAGTACAGTACATTTTGCGTGATTGAGTCACAAACATCCTTATAAACTCGCATCCAAACTTTCGCATTTATAATATTAGTAGGATTAATACACTAAACTCCATTTATTCTTACCAGTCCTATCATGTAAACGATCTTCACAGTACTTTTTGTTGAATTTTGTTGAAAATAAATCAAATATTAGTTCAAACCTAAACATTCTAAAGTAAAACATTTATTAACCACGAAAGTAATTTCCTAAAAAGTCTATTTTAATTTATATTGTTGTAAAATCATAAAAAGATATGGTAAGATTGTTTACATGATAGGACTGGTAAGAATAAATGGAGTTTAGGAGCTTAATGCTGATTGGATATCACTGCACTTGTCTTTAAATGTTCGTCAGGTCTATTTTTAAAACAGTATTTGGACTAATATCTTCACAAACCATACTTCATACTAATATTATAAAGAGGAAGTGTTAAGTTTGTGGGTTTGTTTGGAGTGGGTAATCGTTGCCACTACAGAACCAATTTCAAAAATTCTTTCCCCAATAGAAAGCTACATTATGCCTGAGTGACATAGGCTACAATTTATGTGTGTTCCTTCCGCGCGAAGCCGCGGCGGGGCGCTAGTATATAATAAAACTAAATGTCTGTATAAAGGAGATATTTAAGGAAAAATGTATGAATACTGTGCCTTTAGCAACTTGAATCTGACATCAGTGTAACAAACACATACAAAAAAGAATCAGCATCTATCAATGGTAATAATTTGACGTCAAAAGTGCACATTTTAATTAATTTAGGAATATGTAAATTCTCACCCATAGTATGGTTGAAGTCCATAACTGTAAATTTCCCACAACACCACTCCATAAGACCAAATGTCACTCTCTGTTGTAAATTTGCCATAAAGAATGGACTCAGGAGGCATCCATCTCACAGGTAGCAAGCTTTTTGATTGAACCTAGAATTGAAAACACAAAACATGAGTTATAGGAACAATTAAGAATATTTGACAAAAATTTGAATTCAGAAATACTTACTCTGTAGTAATCAGAACTATAAATATCTCTAGAGAGGCCGAAATCTGATATTTTCACCACAAAATCATCAGAAACCAGGCAATTTCTGGCTGCTAAATCTCTATGGACATAATGGTGGGACGCAAGATACTGCATTCCGGATGCAATGTTATTGGCTATGTTCAGAAGGCGCATGGCCGGCAGCCCCTTGCCTGAGGGCGGCGCGCGGCCCATCAGGAACTCGTGCAGGTCCCCGCGGGCCATGAACTCAAACAACATGCACAATGGCTCCTCTCTCAGAGCCACACCAACAATACACACAATATTTTCATGTGTCAACTCCGAAATCAAATCTATTTCTCTCCTGAAATCTGCTTGTGTTTTAGCACTGGCATTCTCCTTCAATGCCTTCACTGCCACATACAGTGTTTCACCATTCTTCTTTATAGCACCCTTGTAAACTTTGCCAAAGGCACCCTCCCCAAGCTCTTCCAAGAACTTTATCTGTGAGAGGGAATACTGTGGTATTCTCAGAACACCATTCCCACGGGTGTTTCTGGTTAGATGGGGTTGATTGCTAAAATTTTGATTTGTGAGCAACTCACTCATTTCTATTGGTGAATTCAACCTAGAGTTACCATAAATATTTTTGTCAGCATTTGGTAAATTTATGTCTCGAATTGTGGCAGCATTATTTTTGTTTTTGTGTTTGTAACAGATGCATACAATGAAGCCAATGATAGACAAAGTCAGTAGCAGGAAAACTATCACGATATAAATCCATATCTTATGAGCACACTTGTGGATGTCACACAGCTGGCGTTCAGATTTGCCATCCTTCTCCACAAAACACCAAGGTTGTGTCTTGACTCCTCCAGGATTCCGGCAGTAGCTATGTCGGCCGGCAAGCTCAGGATATTCTGATACTTTGAGATGCATCTGCTTAGACCAAGGAATGCAGGCCATACCATTTTCTGCCACACTCACTCTGCCCAGGTAGCCACTACCATCCTCCCAATAGCACTCATCATCTGAAACCATCACAGCACCTATACCAATTTTGAGACAGCCTGGATCATGCTCTGGCAGATCCTGGCACTCTTCTAAAGTAAGTTGCTGTCCAATGTGTGGATGTCTCTTGGCAATGGCATATTCCGTTTGACACAGTTCATTTTCTAGTATCTCACAGTCTTGTTTACATACTCTTCGTAGTACAGTAGAGTTATTACGATAATTCAACATTTCAATAGTCACATTTTTATTGAATCTACCATTTGGAAGAGGGACCATCCCTTGGGGTAGGTTGTCAAACTCTATTTTGGGATCATCACTGTCATCACCAATTGAGGCTGCGAGTAGTTCCAATATCTGTTTGGCTTCTTTGTAGAAGTTATCATTAGTGACAATTGGATCTCTGCATATGGGAAATGTGGAATAACAAAGACTGGGTAAGGCATACCCTTCGCAGTTAGAGCTTATGTCATTGGAATACTGTGTGACTCTTAAAGCTTTACCTAACTTGTCTTCCAACAATGCTTGTGTTGTTTCATAGGGAATGTACACAAACTGACCCTTCAAGTATGTGTCACACACTACACCTACATATTCTTGACAGATAGGTTGCAGTTTCTGTGATGAATTAGTCTTGTTATCTGGTTCTCGGCTGTTAGTTGTTTGTGATCTCATGCTCTCCAGTGTTATGTCAGCTGTTGTCTCCACAGTCATCTCCAGTTCATTGTTTGAGTCAGGAAATAAAGGAGCATAAGTTGGTATTTCATATTTCTTCAATGCATCTTTGTCTTTTACTATTTTCAAAACAGTTGTTTGTTTTTTATCATTTTGCTTGATAACACATGAGTAATTTCCTTTATCATCACTATGTATATCTCTTATTAGTAGGTTGACACCAATTGTACTGTTGTACATATTGATGCTGGTCGAAACATTTACACGAGGAGAATCTGATAGTGGTTTGTTGTCTTTGAGCCAGTAAATTTTGACATTTTTCATCAAAGCTTGCTGGATATGTTCAGGAGGAGATTCTTTTAAAATAGTCTCTATGCCTTCCTTATTTTTAATGTATCTTTCAACTTTAGTAAAATTCACTACAGCTTCACACTTAAAACGAGCATTACTACCAAGAGATTTCCGCAATACTGATGGAAAGTTTTTAGAGAAATTAATGTCCAATTTAATATTCCATTTTTGTTCCGATAAAGAATTTGCCTTAGTCAATGCAGGAATATCTTTTTCTGAAGGAGGCGGCTGGCTTTTACACGAAGTAAAGCATAAAACAATAATTACACACAGGTATTTCATGACTATCACTTTCCATAACACTTCACAAATATATTGCGCACATTATTAACTTTCAAACAAACAAGATTTTTAAAATGGTACCTATTTCAAATGTTAATTCATTTTATTTCTACACTTTCTCTGCTTTGTAAATATGTTTTTGTCAATTTTATTGAAATTTTTACAATGAGCAGGACTCAAAGGCAAAATAATTATTTGACATTGACATTAGACAAGATAATGACATCTGACAGATGACAGACAATTATGTGGAGAACGTGGAAGTAATAAGTACATACTTTGTACACAACGTACTTATTACTTCCATGGTGGAGAAAAATTGAGAACCTCAAAAAAAAAATTTACTTCTGTGAGAACCTCGAAGTTCTTATTTTTTTCATGGTCACAAAAGATTGATCCATCTGTCGATCGGGCGACATCTCACACAGTGGGTCCAAATCCGAAAAAGATGGACTTAGCGACAAAAGTCCAATTTTGAAAATAAAAAATATGCCAACATCAAAGTATAGAAAAAATACTATTTAAGTTTTATTTTCTGTGCGATGGTATTTTAAAGCATTCAGAGCTATCAATATTTATTAAGCCCATGCTCTTCCTAGGAAATATGGTAAAATTAGATTTTTTTTAGCACACTAACAGGTCAGAAATTATCGAAATAATTTCTGATTTCTGCAATGACATTCTAATACACATTAAGGCATACATAATGTTACAATGTGAATGAATACATTTTTATTTTCATACACGCAACAAAACTAAACTTTTAAAAATTCTAAACATTTTTATTTCTTAGAGTGTAACTTGCAATGACATGGTTAAATAGGTATACGTATTCAATTCACTTTATTGTTGTCAATTATTTGAATAAAATGAAAGCCAGTCTAAAATTTCATGATTCTTGGTAATTATTCCAGTTCCTCTTCTAGTTCTTCTTTCAAAATAAGTCCTCCGAGTAATGTTGAGTCTGGTGGCAGCCATTCACA
Source organism: Ephestia elutella (assembly GCA_018467065.1). Lineage (NCBI taxonomy): Eukaryota > Metazoa > Arthropoda > Insecta > Lepidoptera > Pyralidae > Ephestia > Ephestia elutella. Next base: position 4,585,313 of record CM031575.1, read on the forward strand.
ACTCGTGTCTTCGGAGGAACATCCCTTATAAAAAAAATATATTAATTTAGTAAATATTTTTTTTTTAGTATATTTAGGCAATTAAAATATTTATTTAAAAAAATAAAAACCACCAATAGTAATGTTTTTTTTTTTATACAGTGTACCCAAATTAAATCATCTACGCCACTAATTGCTCTGTATAATATTTATTATTATCTATACATAAGATAAAATAATTATGTGACTATAGGCAAAAATATTTGTAGGTTTTTTTATTTGAAAACTAACCTGGCATTTGCAGCTGGCGGCTTCTACGTAATGGTAAACATCGGTGCCTTTCTGCACGCCCGGGTCACAGTTCCTCAATTTGACAGACGCATGTTTCCTTTCATTGTGCACGCATACAGGGTGATGGGATTCCTTGTAGGGGAACTGCCAATCTGAAATCTTGATTGCCAAGAATATCAAGGTTTGGAATCAAATTTAACACAAGGTACAGGTAGGTAGTGATGTGCCGTTCCCAAATTTCCGTTCCCGGGAATATTCCCGGAAACGGGAACGGGGAATATTCCCGGGAATATTTCCAATTTTTGGGGAACATTCCCGTGTTTCTTGGAACGTTCCTTGCAAAGCTGGAATTGACTTTATAGGATTACTAGCGTTTGCCCGCGACTTCGCCCGCGTGAGTTTTGCTTAGATAAATACTATCCAACATTTTACCATTACTAACCATTGTTTTGCCATTTAAAGTTGCTGCCAGGCTGCTTTTGAACATTTCCAGTCTTACTTATAAAAATCTACTAATGATCATCTTAGCAACGTCTTAACTAATGACTACTTAACTTCCTAATTAGTAATTAAATATTCTTTACTTATAAACGTTAAAGCTTGTCTTACCTAATGAACTGTTAATGACACAAAAAGTATTTTACTCTCGCAACACTGCCGAAATGTTGGCAGCTTAAAAAAGTATTTGCCATTTTTACGTTATGAAATGGCAACATTGGTATCATTCAATTGAAAATTAAAAAGTAAACTTGCCAAAAAAAGCTTCGCTGTTAAATTATTTTACGACCACGCATAGAGCAACACGGACTCCCGTGCTGCGCGCGGAAGTCCTTGTTGCTCGAAGCGACCACGGTACCATTTCGTTTCATTGTTTGTATTGTATTTCGGAATTTTGGCATAAATAATGATTATTGCTAAAAAAATGTACATATACATTTATCCATAAAAAAATTAGTGTGTTCCTCTATAATAGTCTCTTTCGCATATTTTCTTTGCAAAATCTATACCTACTTATACTTAAAACCACTTTTACTTAATTCTTGCATAGGATTCATTCTCATATTATTCAGGTTTGGCCTTCTAATAATTCCCATTGTTCTTCTTCTAAATCGCCTTAGTTTCTCTATTGCATTACAAAATAAGCGCAATACATCAAAATATTCAAAAATATCCATTATCACACGAAAAACAAAAGAAACAACTACAAATGCAACAGACAAACAATGCTGAAAAGGACGCTACCTGCTACAATGACGCTTTGGACGGAATCAGCTGGTGCCCAAATAACCGCCATCTTGTTACTTACGTATTTAAACAAGGGTACGAGGTTGCTTAATTTGACAGTGCATTAAAGTCATTGCTAAGCAACTCATTAGAACTAAGCAACGTTTATAAGTAAGAATTTTTGTTAAGCAGCCCCTAAGTATTACTTAAAATTTAAGTAACGTTTATAAGTAAGGCCGTTCAAGATTCGATTGTGCGCATTACATTACAATATCACACTGACGAACATTCACTGATTCGATTTTGATTATGCCATTTTCAGAATGTCACTTTTGCAAAAGGACACCTTCGCAAAATGACACTTTCACAAAAAGACACCTTCGCGTGAAGTCACTTGCGCAAAAGGTCCACTTTCACAAAATGTCTCTTTTGCAAAATGTCACATTCGCATCCACAGTGATCGTTTTCGAAAGTGACATTTTGCGTAAGTTTCCTTATATAAAGTGACCTTTTGCGAAAGTGACATTTTACAAATGTAACCATCTATAAATGTGACAGTTTGTGAAAGTTACCATGCGGAAGTAACCTTTTGCGAAGATGTTATTTTGCAAAAGTGAACTTTGGGACGGCTCGGCAAAATACGAATTGGTCACTTCGGATTCGGTGAAACGCAGAGCCAAATCTCATCGTCTAAAAGTTGCCTATCTGTCTGTCTGTTTTGTATGGAGTTGTCGGTTTCCGACCGATTGTACTTTGGGGAGTGTGCTCATGAGCTGCATGAGCTCATACCGCCTAACCCTATGTCCAGATGAACGGCGCGCTATCATCCTTTCTTGGTTAATATTCGCCCCGCAAGCATCAAGCGCTTTTCGTACGCGCATTAAAGAAATGGAACTCTCTACCTGCGTTTTCCCGAGCACTTACAGCCTGACTCTCTCTTTAAAACCAGAGTAAATAAGCTACTTCTGGGTGGGCTCGCTACAACGTAGACCTCATCTCTGTCCGCGGGTAAGATTGTGGTCAAGAGCAAACCCATCTTTAATACAATAATAAAAAGTTATCTGTTAATAAAACCTGGGTCCCAGCTGATGGGCAGAGAAAACGAGGAAGGCCTAAGACAAGATGGTCAGATGAACTTAAAGCATTCGACAGAAAGTAGATAGAAAAGGCCAGAGATAGGGACACATGGAAAGAGAGTGGGGAGGCTTTTGCCCAGCATGGACTTGTTATAGCTACAAAAAAAAGTTAATAAAAAAAAAATGCAATCATTCGGGCAAGATTGTGGTCAAGAGCAAACTCATCTTTTATAAAAAAAAAGTTACCTCATCATTGTATTAAAAAAAATGGCTCAGGCGCAAAATGTCTCTTTCGCAAAATGTCCCCTAGTCGTAAAATGTCTCTTTCTCGTAATGTCTTTGCAGAATGCCCGAAAGTGACCTTTCGCGAATGTTAACTTTTGCGCAAGTTATCTTATATGAAAGTGACACTTGCATCAATAACATTTTGCGAAAGTGACCTTTTGTGAAAATGACGTTTTGTGCGAATGTGACCTTTCGCAAAAGTTACTTTATACGAAATTGACCATTTGCAAAAGTAACATTTAGCAAAAGTAACCGTTTGCGAAAGTGGTAACTTTGGTATTCACAAAATTCACAAAATGTCAGATGAAAAAAGTGACATTTTGTGAAAATGACCTTTTGCGAAGATGTCTTTTTACAAAAGTGACTTTATGCAAAACTACCCTGTTAACAAAAAATAAATATGCACTTATTTATTTTATTTATAAAATAGGCCCAGACGCAAAATGTCCCTTTCGCAAAATGTTCTCTAGTCCTAAAATGTCTCTTTTGCAGGATGTCTCTTTCACAGAATACATTTTTCTCAGAATCGCTAACACACCTAATAGCAATAAGCAAGGGATGAAAGTTAGTATGAAACTTTGTCATTTTAAAAGTGAAAGTAAAAATGAAATTTTAGATTTATTGGTCTGTTGCAAAAGGTAACTTCCACATAAGATAACCATCACAACGGATCACACGTTTACAAAAGTTACCTTATGCGAAAGTGACCTTTTACGAAATAAACATAAGCAGTGACCTTTTGCGAGAGTGATCTTTTTCAAAAGTGACCATTTGCGAAAGTGAAGTTTTGCGAATGTGACCTTTTGCGAAAGTGACATTTTGTGAAAGTAGACCTTTTGCGCAAGTAACATTGTGCGAAAATGACATTTAGCGAATGTGGACCTTTTGAAATCAAAACCTCAAAAAATGGCAAAATCAAAATCGAATCTGAGAATGTTCTGTGACAGGCATATTGTAATGTTAATACGCACAATCGAATCTTCAAATGTTACGTTACAGGTTTATATTCGCAGTGTGGGACCAACTTAACAATCTACTATTTATCTAAGCGAAACTTACGCGGGCGAAGTCGCGGGTAAAAGCTAGTAATCCTATAAAGTCAATTCCAGCTTTTGAGGGAACGTTCCCAGAAACAAGGGAATGTTCCCCATTAGTCGGGAATATTCCCCGGAAATTTGGAAATATTCCCGGGAACGTTCCCGAAAAGTAGGGAATATTGAAGATTTTTGAAAAAAATGTTGTAATTATTATCTGAGGATATGTATTTAGATTATTTTATTATATTAGAAGTGGTAAAAACCGCAATTATAAACTTTAATTGCAATATTCTCCAATATTTCCATTTTTGGGGAACGTTCCCGGGAACGTTCCCTTCGTTTCCGGGAATATTCCTTCGTTCCCGGGAACGGCACATCACTACAGGTAGGTAGTTTGGTACCTACTTAAAAAAAAGTTTTACATACATACCTCGTAAGACATACAGTAGCCCCAGCAAGCATTAATTTTGACTTCATCCCAGCATCGACGACCATTAAGGTCAGTCTGCATAGCCTTATGGGTATAACGCCGCGGTTTGCAGCGAGCTGCCAGGGTTGAGGTCGAGCACCAAATCATTAAGCACCAACACACTAACGTCACTGTTGTTGCACTGAACTTAGATTTTCCGCAAATCTCCATACTTGAAACTGAAAATTAATAATAATTATCAGACCTCTATTATTTAATTTAGCACAAATCAGATCTTATAAATACAAAGGTTAAATTTAAAATATATATATACGATTTATGATTTAGTTTAATACCTTTTGGAGGCAGTGCTTGACTTTGTTTGGTGTAAAAATCGCTGTAAACTGTTTTTATAAAGGGAGAGAAAGTACGTCAAGACATATCTTCCGCGTGAGTTCACATCAAAACGGTTTTCAAGCCATTAGCCTCATCTTGGCACATTAAACGCCAGGATAAAAATAGAAAATTGCTGGAAAGCATAAATAATTTATCTCTAAGTACATTCTTTTATTATAATTAATTATGTACAAGGTACACTTATTATGAAATACTAGTTGTTAACCTATCTATTAAGTTTCCATGTCAGTGATTAAATAAACTAGGTACAAATAGTGACATACTATCTATAATTTATTAAAAATTTTACACAACAAGCTTCGTCAATATAAAAATAAAAAACCGGCCAAGTGCGAGTCAAGCTCACGCACCAAGAGTTCGGTACACAAAAAGCATCTCACATTATAGCTCTAACTAAAAGACAACTAGTTTCAAAAACAAACTTAACTTTGCAGTTCGATCCTTCGTACTGCATCAAGCGCAAAAATAAGTTTGTAACACTTTATTTTAAAACTTCCAACAACATATTTACAACTTTCAGATTTAGTCCTATATGAATAAGTACTGTTTTAGACCTTGCTTTTTGCCAAATTTCATAATTTTAAGTCAACGGGAAGTACCTCATAGGTTTTGATTGCTGTCCAAATCGCAAAATATGCAAAAATTCGCAACATTTACGGGAATATCTCCCAAAGAGTAAATTAATCGAGTTGACGTAAAATTTTGATTATTTTTTTGCTGAAAGAGGGCATGGATCCTATATGAATTTCAACTTGATAGCTTTAAACGTTCCTGAGAAAAAAAAGTTAGACAGACAGACGGGCAACAAAAAGATCTTATAAGGATTCCGTTTTTGCCTTTTGAGGTACGGAACCCTAAAAATCAAAATAAAATAAGAGTAAAATAAAAATGCCACCCTGGATTGTACCCAGTTCCCAGGTACTTATTACGCTTGCCGCGATTCCTCTCTGAACAACTATGGATGGATACCTAGCCTTTGAACCAGATACCATCCGGAGTGGTAGTCATATCCGCGGCACCTTAAACAAGTGCTTCACTTCTAAACACCCCGGTCCGTCTACGTAGATACTTAATTTTCATTAATTATTCCACTTATATTATAATCATGAAAGTTTATGAAAATGGATGTTTGGGTGTTTGTTTACACATAAACTATTTATTACACGAGTAGAATGATGCCAACAAATATACATACACCCAAAATTTTTCACGGAGCCGACCGGATAAAAGTGTTACAAATAATTAATTGATTCCCTTAAGTCCGCATTATATGTTTGACCACACTGTGCATGTATACGAGATGTTTTGCAGCAAAACATTTTTTTGTTCGCTGGAGTTGTTCGTATTTTTGCCTTTCCCGGCAAACAAAAAAATAGTAATATCAATATGTTTCTAATATGATAGTTTACACGCAATTAAGTTGTGAAGTACTTAACTAAATTTTAAGTTAATTAGTTGGCTACTTATCAGCTACATAAATTAGGTAGATTTTTCTTATCGAGATATGTACTAATTTTTCTATATTTTTCGGTTAAGTTGTTGGGCGTGGCGTTTTACACATTTGGACGGATCACAATTTAGTTAATTATGAGTTTGATTAAATTTTAAGTTAATGCGTGAGTGAGTGTAACGATTCAGCGTTCGATTTCATAAAATTTAACGTTGTTCATCATTCTTCCCCTTTAAATACCCTAAGTCTGTCTCCAAAATTTAATTTACATCTAAGCAAGTCATTGAGTCAACTTATGAACTTAAGTTTGATTAAATTTTAAGTTAATGCGTGCATGAGTGTAATGATTCAGCGTTCGATTTCATAAAATTTAACGTTGTCCATCATTCTACCCCTTTAAATACCCTATGTCTGTCTCCCAAAATTTAATTTACATCTAAGCAAGTCATTGAGTCAACTTATAAACTTAACCGCTACGCTTAACTGCTTGGACGGCTGAAGTAAAGTCAAATAAAAGGCATACGATAGCACAGAGCAACACAGACTCCTACGGACTCCACTTCCGGGCCGTGCTCGGAAGTCCTTGTTGCTCGAAGTATGAAAGGTACATAAGTTGGTTAGCTAACTAGAGTTGCCTCTCATAGACGGATGTTTCACGCTCAATATGGTATCAGTCTGGTCCATCAGTCTGGTAATGCTGATGCCAGACTGAGCGTCTAACCCACTGACTGATAGACTGATGCCCCAGACTGATGGATTTTTAAATATTTTAATAATTTTCTTCGGTCTGGTAATACTGATGCCAGACTGATGGTGTAAACATTTCTTCAGTCTGGTATACTTCAGTCAACGCTCTGACAGCGATGAATTCTCACGATTATGGCTAAACCATTTCCATTAGATATTCAAAACAGCCATTTTAACATTTAAAATGTTTTTTCGTTCGCTCCAGTAGGCCCACATTTTCGCTGAAAGTGCGACTCACCCATGATACCCTGAGGTTAAGGGTCACAAGGACGTATGAGGGCTCAAATGACGCGGAATTTGAAGGGCTTTAAGAAGATGTAAAAAGTATTTTGTATGTGTCAAAAACTTTATGGAAATCGAAAAAATCGTCATTTTTTGACCGCAAAATCGTATGTTTTTACAGAAAATTCCCGATATCTCGAGAATGGCGCCGAATTTCAAAAATAAAAAAAGCACCTCTGTATTAAACCAAGGAACATTTTAGGTTATTACACTTTTTTCGTATGAATTGGTTGCATATTTGTGAGAAATTGTACGGTAATGGGAAATAAAAATATATTACAAACATGATTTTTATTTTTTTAAATAATCCATAATAGATTCATTTAAGTTCAAGTTATGTAGAGCATGAGATCTGAGAATTTTTCATTCAGTAATAATTTACGTAGTCATCATCTTCCCCAGAATCCCTCTCTTTTCAGTAGCCACGATAAAACCCAAAGATTTAACCCATTGTTTCTATTTATTATTCTATTAACACGTTTTTTTTTGCAATTAGAGCTATTATTATAGCAAAACAAGCTTTTTTTTGATTGTCCATTTTTTGGTTGGCGTGTTATTGGACGGCGTTTTTAGCGGTGACTGATGGATATCCAGACTGAGCGTGTAATATCGTCCGAAAGTCATTAGTTTCCCATCAGTCTATAGGTTACCAGACTGACGGACCAGATTGACACCAGACTGTGCGTGAAATACCCGTCATAGACTTATCAACAATCGCGTGTAAAATGAGCCTTATCTATCATTCTCAAGTCAAAATCAAAATCTTCGGTTTTGTTTTGATTTGAATGATGACAGCCAGCATGACAGGCAGGCAGACAAAACAGACTTGAAACAGACACAGAAACAGTGTGACCGTTTTTGGTATTTTCAGTACTAATTTAGTATAATTGGGGCATCTTAGAATGATGTTAGTATAATTTTAGTACTTAACCAAATTTTAGTATAATATTGGTAGAATTTTAACTATTTTGTCTATTTTGGTATTTTTTTTGGTCTTTTCGCGTGTATTCACGTAAAAACCCCTCCCTCCCTCCTCCCGAAAATTTCTTCCGTTGAAAATTTCGGAATTCCTCGGGTTTTTAAGAAATTTTTCCGTTCTCGTGAATATTTCCAAGAAAGTTTCCCCTTTTTCCTTGAAACACATCACTACCCGTACGCTTCATTCTTTTGCTCCTCCGCACAATTGTCCCGTACGCGTCCTTTTTTTTTTTTTTTGCTCGTCCGGTATATTTTTGAAAATATTATTCAGATTTGTTATTGAAATGTGTTTTTTTATGTAGCATATTTCTGAAAATAATGTTAGTATAATTTTGGTATTTTTTAATTTTGCTTTTTAGTATTTTTTAGTACTATGTTTTGGTATTTTGTCAAATTTTAAAACGGTCACACTGGACAGTTCCTTCCTTGATTTTTAAAGTTGGTTTCTGTTTATCAGCATCGAACTAAATTTTTCAGTAATATATTTTGTTCCAGAGAGTCTTGTTGTTTGAGTCAATCGGTCTTAGTATAAGTATCTATATCTATTAAAATGTCGGCAGAATATCATATTGATACGGAGAATTTACCTGTAATGAAATTAGTACAACCGATTAATGTTCCATTATGTGGTATTTATGGCAGGTAAATGAAAGGTTTTGTGTGTGTGTGTGTAGGATATTTTGGTGAAAATTATTTAATTTATGCATGTTTATTACCTGTTTTTGTCTTATTCAATTGTATTTATATCTTATGTTATTTTTAAAGTAATTACTGTTACAATATGCACTCAATATTATGCTAAATTAAACAAAATGCTAAATTAATATAAATTGTTTATTACATTACATTCCAAAATTGTAACTTGTAGTATTGTTGTAGTATTTTTATACAGATTTACAAAAAAAAAAAATGATTTTTGAAGATAATTACCAAAAATATGTAATATCAAGGTTAAATCAATGTCAATACTAGTAGTCGGTTACCTTATTTAACTACTGTATCTACAGTACTGAACCATTTTTTTTATTTAGTGCAAAAATTTATACATTTTATTTTTTATTCATTTTTAGACTGGCCAGATAGCAGTACTTTATAACATCCTTTCTTTACTTTTATATTATTATATGTCTTCTATTTCTTAAATGAAATTTAAATCTCGTTCTAAAGGAGATTTAAAACCAGAAAATCTATCTATTTAAATGAAATTCAGAGACTTGAAAGAAATCAAGCAATTTTAATGTTTCAAATTTAAAGTTCAACCTGGCTTTTTTTCTAGGAGTTTTGGTTACTTCTCTCTCATAGACAGACTGCCAAGGATTATTAACAAAATTATAGAAAGTTGTTCAGCTGAAGGGTCCAAAATCAAGTCAGCCTGTAATGCTGTGAGTATAGGGAATACAAACTATATTCTACTTGTTTTTCCATAATGATGACACTAGGTAGGTCAAAAAAATATTTTAATATTTTGAACTTTAATAAAGGCTTCACCTTTATAAATATTTGTCTTATTTCTCTCATTATTTGCTCTTCTGTCTCCTTTTTGATGAAATTTGGTACCTTGGACTATTATAAAACCTTGTATGTAAAGCAAATATGATACATTTTATTAAAAAAATCCTACGAGAGTAGTGCTCTGGGACTCAGTGACATTATTTTATTTACAGAGTGATGAAGACCTAAGGAACTACATCCAGCATTTGAAAAAAACAATAAACGATTTGGTGACCAACCAGTGCTACGAGTTGATAAATGTGGACACTCCCGAAGCTAGGAAATGGAATGCTTGGATTGAATCACAGATTAATCCTCGTTACTTCACCAATATATGGCTGTACAGTGAGTGCTATGTCTATAGGAGAATAAGAGAAGCAGGGGAACTTAAGTGGGTATTTATTTCACTATACTTGAATGAATACTGGCCTGTGGTGTGGCCCTAGAATAGCACCAACCCATCTCTTCCCGTGGGTGTCGTAAGAGGCGACTGAGGGATTTAAAACACCGGAGGATGGGCAGCAGCATCTTTCCGCGTACTATGCCATCACACTGCGATCGCCAACCCGCCTGCCAAGCGTGGCGATTACGGCAAAACCCCCCACGGATAAAATCCTTGGGGGAGGCCTTTGTCCAGCAGTGGACGTCTTTAGGCTGAGAGAGAGAGAGAGAGAATGAATACTAAATCCTCAAAAAATTTATGGAAATCTCTTGACAAACCTTAGAGGCTGCCAGTGCCATATTTTTACTATTTTCAGGTCAGAATATGCATGCATACAGACACGCCCAAAAAAATTGTAGCTAGAGCAGAAAACATTAATGCAATTTCTTTTTCAGTAATGGCCTAGCATCATTTGATCCTTTCGAAGATCAAAAGGCGAAGGCATTTGACTTCGCCCAGGACATAATGTGTGTTGTTGCTGAAAAGCTTATATCAATAAGTGACAAAAAAACTCAAAGGGACAACTTCATCAACTTATTAAAGGTGACAGGGTGGCGCCATCTATTTTTATTTTCTCTAATGATCTCAAATCTATAAGGGTTATTGTTCTTCGCTCACTATCCTAACTAATATTATAAATGTGAAAGTGAGTTTGTTTGTTTGTTGGTTTGTGTGTTTGTTACCTCTTCCCAGCTGCCTAGAAGAAGAGGAAACTAGCTTTCACTTAGTAGCAGAATGTCCTGCATTTGCCGCTGCAAGGAGAGAAGTATTGGGCTCAGACGTCCTATCTGAGGATGATCTGAGCAACATTACAATAGGACAGATGTTAAAATTCTGCAAAGTAGCAGGTAGATTCAGTGGGTCGTGAGTTACCAGGTAACTCAAAACCCTATACGGGTCTCCGGGAATTGCGTGAAATGGTCCCAGCATAAGTGGACTGATCACCCGTCTGGTGCTCGCGCTGGCGTCCCCATTTAGTAAATAATAATAATTTCTCTTCACGCTTTATCTACTGAACCAATCTTCCTGAAATTTCGCATTCTAATAGCTGGAAGTACGGAGAAGGACATACCCCTCATTTCGGAAAAAGCACTGTTCCCGTGGAAAATTCAAGCGGGCGAAGCCGCGGGCGAAAGCTAGTATAATATAGTTGGCGCTAATGGCGAGTGAGGTCTGTCAGAGATGGTACAATACTGTTATTTGAATTCGAAAATTTATGCCAGTAATGTACTATCTGTATTATTATATTTGTTCCTTATATTTTCAACCGACTTCCCAAAAAAGGAGGAGGTTATATGTTTCGATGTATGTATGTTTTTTTTTTTATGTATGTTCGCGATTTCTCCGCCAATTGTAGACTGATTTCCAAAATGTTTTTTTTTTTTTTTTTGACTGTACACTAGTAACGTGTATATATAAAGTTAATAAATAGCCCCTTTGGCATGTTAGGCGACCAAGACTGTTTCATGAGTTCCTTTCGGCATTTCTTCTCAGCAGTGGTCGTTCAGAAATGCTAGTAGTTTGTAGCTTTGAGACATAATATATTATGATTAAATAATTAGTTTTCGACGTGAGAAAGAGCCTTTTTTGAAGGCCAAGTTTGAATAAATAATTTTTAATTTTGATTCTCTGACAGACCTCACTCCCTCTTTACATGACTGACCAAAAAAGGAGTGTTATGTTTTCAGGGTTCATGTATGTAAGTAAGTATTCATACGATTGACCAAAAAAGGCGTGTTATGTTTTCAGGGTTCATGTATGTAAGTATGTATGTAAGTTTCTTTATTCCACCATGAGTCCTGAACGGCTAAACAGATTTTGATGTGAGAGGTATTTTTAGATCCCTTGCATTCCTCCGAGTGACATAGGCTATGTGAGTTGTTAGTCGTGTTTTTATTTTTTAATAATTAGCTTGTTGGGTTATTCAACTTAACTTTTTTTTTCAGCTCTGTTTATGGTCTAATCAGGCGATCAGCGACCTATCGCTGACTGATGGTGATGTTCTTGACGTAGATAGTGGGGCGGGGTCTTTAGATCCTTTCAAAACCATCGAAAACCTCAAGGATCAGGTATAATATAATGTGATCGCTCTATATTCTACTTAATCTCCATTTTTAATGATTCTATTTTTAAAGCAGGTGAAAAATGGCCAATACAAAATAAAAATTCAAGCCAGCGCAATGGCTATAATCTATCCTACTATAGTTAGCATGATATACTTACATATATATTTTTTAAAGATTTGCTTCTCCTCTTTATTAGAAACAGACTTTTAGGTGCATATTTCATACATTCGCTTTCTGGGCTTGAATTAATATGATGAAAAGCAGGACCTCGGCAACTAGGTTCCCGAATTACCTTATCTTTTCGTGTTTTTCAGTTGCTAGCAGACCATTCGGAAAAAGTTGTTGATTATGTTTTGGCGAAAACGGAAAATTTTATGAAATCTAATGGAGGGGTACGTATAATGTCTACATCATCGTCACCACATACTTGATATTAGATGTCCATATCATATACTATAAACTCCGTTTTTTCTTAATTGTCCTATTTTGTAAACAATCTTCACAGTACTTTTTATGGAATTTGTTGAAAATAAATCAAATATTAGTTCTAACCTAAACATTTAAAAGTAAAACATTTATTAACCACGAAAGTAATTTCCTAAAAAGTCTATTTTAATTTATATTGTTGTAAAATCATTTATATTTATTAATTTTGTTGTAAAATCATAAAAAGACAATAAGATTGTTTACATAGTAGGACAATTATAAAAAAATTGACTTTACTTACTATAGGTATTGTAAAATCAAGTCTTTCACCGCGTTTTAGCGATTACTATTTTTTCAACCAATCACTGTTTATGATTACACCAATTATTTGATAAATTGTATCTATCTATTTATTACAGGAAGGTGCCGGCGGAAAATCTGTGTATTTTGGTAGGTATCTAGATAAGACAGTGTGTCTTATTATATTATCTCACAAATCTCACACGTATGTTTATTATTACAGCAGAAAGTTTGCCAGAATATTTTATTTTTTTTTCCTTGTTCTTAACACTATGTGATAAAGTCTAAAATTGAATAAATAACAATGTTGACTGTACTTTAGACTAGCCGATAAAATCAATCTATCGAGCTAGGGAGAGAGACCTAATGGAATTTTGTTTTAGTAACAAAGTTAAGGCTTTTAAGACAACGCTGTTTAAAGCCCAAAATATACCCATTTTAATACCATCCTGTACTGTACGTTAATTTATGCGTACAAATTTTTGACTACGATATTCGATCCTATATACTCATCTGAAACTGATTTCTAAATATTATAATTTTTTTTACAGATATCGTATGCGACAACTCGGGATACGAATTGTTCACTGATTTGTGTTTGGCACTCTTCCTCATATCTCAGAAGATAGTACACAAGGTAGATATTTTTCCTTCATATAATTTATGTAATGCTTTTAGTGCGTTTTCTGTCTTGCATGTTTTTACGACGCGTATTCAGCCTGTCTCAGACATAGCGATGTGACGTTCAAGAAATTTTCAAAGAAACAGCGGAAAGTTTCTTGGAAATATCTCGGAAATATTCTCGAGAACAGATAATGTTCCCAAAAACCCGAGAAATTTCTGAGAATTTTCTGAAATTTACAAGGGAAGAAAATTTCGGCAACAGGAAATTTTTCCGCGGCATCGGCACACGCTACTTACTGTCCGCGAGGCCTAAGCTGAGCTTTGCATTTGTGTAAGTGATTCCGAATAGTAAGTGCGCAGCAGATTGCGCAGAACAAGTGACATCTCACACATCACGCTGGTTGTCAAAATGCACAAACACTGCCTTTTTACACTAACTGTGTGCACTCACACAAATGCAAAGCTCGGCTTCGGCCTCACGGACTATACAACACAGTCCTTGCGTGCAACAGAGATGGCGGAGTTGGTCATCTCTGTCGCACGTAACCTGTATTAAAAATAGAAATATTTATTTATGTATTTAGTGATTAAATTATGTAGGTATTTAAACTATTGGAAGTAAAATTATAATTTTGCACACAGGTTAGATTTCACGTAAAAGACATCCCCTGGTTTGTTTCCGATGTAACATCGAAAGATTTTAAGTAAGTACCTATTGCATTTATCAATATTAAACTCTATGTTACTTAATTTATTTGAATATACGTCATTGGCAAGTCAATTAGCAATTTCTTTATAACTTTTGCTCTTAAAATGATGGTTTGTATTCTCCTGAATAATCAATTCTGGATCTTTTCAGATACGTCATACAGACATGCAGAGATGTTAAGTTCAGTAAAACTGTCGCAGGGCCAGGTAATTCTTATTTTTGTAAAATTTCCGTTGATATACTACTGGCACATAATCACCTAAATTGGAATTATTTAGAAGACTATTGAAGGCAGGGTATAGCAAAGTCGCGTTGTTTTCTCACCGCTTGACATAAAACGGATGGAACTTTGAAGCTCTTTAAGCTCCAAAGCTATTCACACACACCCAATCGAATCGAATTGCTATGTACGTCTATTTTTTTCTAAAGAAAACTCTAGCATTAAAAACAATTTTGATTGAATACAGAACTGCTGACCCCTCATAAATATAAGAGATGTCAGCAGTTCTATTAATAACTCTAGCGCCCCGCCCCGGCTTCGCTCGGGAGGTACATACATAAATTGTAGCCTATGTCACTCAGGTAAAATGTAGCTTTCTATCGATGAAAGAATTTTTTAAATCGGTTCAGTAGTTCCTAAGATATATATCTCTCTAGATATCCCTACAAACTTACAAACACTCTTTATAATAGTTATATGTGATAGTGTGATTATTTTTTGGTATTCCGGTATCATCATCACTTATTTAAGAACTATGTTCTTGTCGGTGGAGTATCCTCCATTTGTATCCATTTGCATACATCTATCTTCCGCCATCGATTTAACCTCCCTATACGACACAACCCTTGCCTTCTCTTTTATTTGGTCTATAAATGCCCTTCTTGGCTTTCCTTTTCCTCTCCTAGCTTCGACTTTTCCTTCGATCAGGTATTTCATAAAGTTGTCGTGTCGTATTAGGTGGCCGAACATTTTTTCTTGCCTTGTCTCTATCGCTCGCAGTGTTCCGGTATGGCAATGTTTAAAACAATAATCATATTTCAGAGCCGCGAGTGGTGTCGTCCGAGTGCCTTAACAAGGTTGCCAGTCAGTGGCAGCAACTAGTCAATGATGGCGCCATGGTAGTCATGGTATGTGTTATATTTATGCCTAAACACACACACACACAACACAAACACTGTTATGTGACACCTCTGGTGTTGCAGTTGTCCATGGGCAGCGGTGATCGCTTACCATCAGGTGAATCGCTTGCTCGTTTGCCGCCATATGTTATAAAAAAATATATACACTAAATTCACACAAATAGTGCTCAGCTTAAATATTAAAATTATGTACAGATTCTTTATTATTATTTTAGCAAGCTGACTGTTTTAAACAGCTTTTAAACCTCTAGATTAATAAGTTTATTTTTGAACGATTGTTAAAAAAAATATGTTTTCACTTCTCATGCTCAGAAAGTGCTTATTTGTGCAGGATATAGGCTGCACAAAATCGAATTTTGTGCACAAGGGCATTAACGTATCTACTCATAAATGTATCTATATTAAGGCAAAGAACATGAGCCATACAGCCAAACACAATAAGAAGTTCATAGATAAAATCTGTTATTTTATAATATGTACTTTAATTTATTTGCCTTATGTGTTTTTTAAGACATAAACAATATTAAAATTATTTAATTAATTTAAGAAAATTATTAATACAAAATTAATTTAATAGTAGGCTGTATAGGTCTGCAGCCCAAGCCTAATATCAATGTAGTAAGATGTAAAAAAAATAAAACGGCGGGAAACAGCTCTTGTTTTTTCGTGAAATTTCGTGCGTTTACTGTTTTATTTCCTCGCAATCGAAGTGAAAAGCAGAGTTTATAACTCGTCCACAAAACGATTTTTATCCTCGACATTACTATCAGCCCTCGCCTTCGGCTCGGGCTGCTAAAAGTCTCGGATAAAAATGATTCGTTTTGTGCACTTGTTGTAAAATCTACTATTAATAGCCTCAGAAAATCGAGAAACCTATTATTGAATTCATTATGACGACCTCCGTGGCGCAGTGGCAAAGACCTTGCCTCTGACCGAGGGAGTCCCGGGTTCGATCCCCGGTCAGGTCAAGATGGAAAATGATCTTTTTCAGATTGACCTGGGTCTTGGATGTTTATCTATATATGTATTTGTTATAAGAGTATAGTATCGTGATTTAGTTTCCCATATTACAAGTCTCGAACTTACTTTGGGGCTAGCTCAATCTGTGTGAATTGTCCGTATATATATATTTATTATTAAATTAAAAATTGCGATAAATCTCTGAACTAGAAAATAGGAGTTTCATTCAACGTTGTTCAAAATAAGTGTCAAAAGGCAGTGTTTACACCTTTTACAAGTCGATAGGTATACCTTATGATTGAGTCATAAGATTCAATATCATAATAACAAAGACCTAACAATGTTTACAGCACGACGACTTCTGGACATCGCCACACATGTACAAAGACATGAAGAAGTACGACCCGAGTTTGTACGTGAAGTTACAAGACGCCGTCGCTGTCATGTTCAAAGGGGACCTCAATTGTAGGAAGCTTCTTAACGAGATCAACTGGCCCACTACCACGCCGTTTGACCATGTTTTATTAGGTTTGTTATAATACGATTAATATATAATGGTTCAGAATGTAGTTGTAAATCGCGTCGCAGTAGCGAATTTTAGGTGTAAGCGGGGCGTTACAGAGGTGAGGGGAGCCCCACCCCCCGCCAAACACCGCCCCCGCGGGGACCTGGTCGGCGTGCGGACTTGGGAGTAAAAAAAAGGCACTGAGAAATAAGAATATGATCCAATTTCCATTAAGTATTTAACAATGAACCTTATGTGTAGCCTTATAAGGTTCATTTTTAAATATTTAAGAAATAAGAAATGTTTTGATTTGCCAAATAGCCTAACCAGGGGGTTAGGCTATTTGGCAAATCAAAACAGTGAGCAGGGGCTCACACCAGCGGAGCAGACAGAAGCAAAGAAAAAATACACTACGGGAAAGAAGCGACACTAAGGAAAGTGTGCCGTAAAATCGCTTACGGGTGCGGGGGTGTTCAGGGGAAGCGGGACGGGGTGCCAGCCTCCACTAGATGTTTGTATTATAATGTCTTTCCTCAGGGCTACTAGGACGCGGTCTGTCACTCATGTCAATCATGACCAGAGGGTTCTATTGCCAAATACTTCCTTTTAAACCAAAATTTAGCTATTGTTTATTACTCATCAACCCTAGCGTTGAAAATCCGGCTCAAGGAGTTTTTTGTTCCCTATGGTCACCGGCCCTCGAACTCTCACGTACAAGGAGTCTCACGGGCATTGTATTAGAAAAATATATTTTCTAATAAATTCACGGGTGTGGCAGAAGTTCATAGTCGTCATCTTATTTGGTATCTTGAAGTATTTTGTAAGTAGCACAGGTACCTAAAGTTTGTTAATTAGTTAGTACTGTTACAGGTTTCCACCCAGCCCCGGTTATAACCGTGCGGACAGTGAAATCCGACCTGGTGTGCGGCCTGCCCCCGGGCAAAGCGGACCAACTTACCAAACTCAACGACAGGTGGATGCAGACGGGCGATTACGGGTAATGATTTCTACAACATATACATAAACTTCGTTTTTTCTTATTTGTCCCATTATGTAAACAATCTTCACAGTACTTTTTGTTGAATTTTGTTGAAAATAAATCAAATATTAGTTCAAACGTAAACATTCTAAAGTAAAACATTTATTAACCACGAAAGTAATTTCCTAGAAAGTCTATTCTTATCTACTCTAAATAAAACTCGTAGATTTATGTTTACAAACCCCTTTTATAATACATGGATCATATTTCTACACTTTATACATGGAAACACAATAGATCACATAAACATTATGTAAGGCTACGCGCACTAAACAACCATCACAACCCATCGCTGATACAGTCTACCACAGACTACTGCAGACTTAAGGGCTTCATACTGCATCTTGACAGCTTGTTCTTCTTTCAAATCTTCAGTCAGCTAACACTACACAGCTAGTACTTACTGCATCTAAGGTGCACAAAAATTCAAAAAAGGAACATATTTTCTGTTTTTTTTTTTAATTAACCTATCTATGTTGTCCTACTGCTGGGCAAATTGGACCCACTTGCTTCTACTCTACCTATCTCTGTCCATAGCAACGTAAAATATTAGAAACGTTATCTATTAAGGGCCCGTACTAGGCCAGATTGCTTCACATGATCGTCTGTAATATCTATATAAATGTAAAACTAAATGTAAAATTGAGATATAGCAAACTTCAGGACAAGCACGAGGGATTATGTTACTTAAAAACACGATTGCATAAAATTTTCTCGATAGAAAAAAATTGCGAAGTTGCCTCCAAATCACCTATAATTAACACTTTAAACTGATATTATTCAAGTAATACATTAAAATTAAGATTGCAATTTTTTGTATAAATTACTCTATAGATAAGGCAGGGATTATGTTACTTACTTTTTAAATATCTTTTTATAAAGCTTTTAAAAAAATAATACGTATAATTGCCCGCATGCTTTAACCATCCGCCTCTGAGCCGCCGCGCCGCCCGCGGCATCGCGAGCATTTGTTTAGAACGCGGATTGAATGCGTGCGCGTCGCTGGGTAGCGGGGGAAAATCTTAGTTTTCGCTGGCCTAGGGCGGGCCCTTAATAGTTCCATTTTGTTTTGTCATTGCATTAAAATTATGTTTTTTTCAATTCATTAGTTAATTCAAAAAGTTTTTTTCACTCATTTTTGTTAGTAACACAGTACCTACTTCTTAGTGAAGTGAAGTATATTAATTAAATTTATTGTATCGTCTATTTTTCGGTAAATCATAAATTCATAACTATATTTCATTTTTGATTACAGAATTATACTATTCAGCGAGAAAGTAGAACCTCTGCAAAGGGCAGGCGAAAACTAAGGAAAAAGTTTCCTAGAGTTTGTTCAAGAAATGCTTTTTTTTTAAATTATTTTTTAATTTATCTAAGCGAAAGGATCTGTTTTTTTCGATCACTGATATATTTTATTTTTATATTTGTAACAATTAACTATTGATTTGTAAGTTAAAAAATCGATCCTGATTATAGTTATAGTTTTGTATCCAGGTAACATACTTTATTTTGCATTTCCATCTTTAGGATAGCAGTTGATAGGATTATCATACTAATATTATAAAGATGATGTGTTTGTGAGTTTGTTTGTAGGGGGTAAGTAATCTTCGGAACTTCTGAAGCATACACACATACATATTATCACGCCTTTTTCCCGTGGGGGTAGGCAGAGACTAGCGATTTCCACTTGCTACGATCCTTACAGATCTCTCTTGATTCCTCTACACTCATCACTCTCTTCATACATGCTCTCCGGTTATGGGTGCTCCTAATATCTTCCTTTTTAAGGAGGTCCGCAATCTGGTCGAAGTGCGTTCTTCGAGGTCGACCCTGACCAACTCTTCCATTCACCTCTGCTTTATAAATACCTTTCGTCAATCTCTTTTCATCCATCCTCTCAACATGCCCAAACCAACCTAACATTCCTTTTTCAATTTTGGTCACTACATCCTCTTTCATTCCACACATTTCTCTGACATCAATATTTCTAATTCGATCTTTCAAACTTACTTCTGAAGCAATTTCGAAAATTCTTTCACCAATAGAAAGCTACATTATGCTTGAGTGACATAGGCTACAATTTTTGTGTGTACCTACCGTGCGAAGCCGGGCCGGGGCGCTAGTGTTTTATAAATAAAGGTTTTTTTTATTTAGCTAATAATGCCCCACTGCTGGGCAAAGGCCTCCCCTAATTAATATGTATTGGTGTACCACAAGGAACACAACTTGGTCCTTCGACAATATAAAATTATAACAGTAATACTACAAAACAATGTCTAAAGTTTAACACTTGCTAAGCACATTACCCCTTCAGAGAGAAAAAGATACTGACAACTAGAAAATGCCATCAAATCACGTGTATTTTAATTGTTCGGGTAATGTGTTTAGCAAGTATTTAACTTTAGACATCATTTTATAGTAAGACTGTAATTGTTTAAATCTTATTTGTTGCATTCTGGAGCCAGACTAATATTAACTATTCTGTGTCGTGTTGTTTTTTTATTTAATCAAGAGTGATCACAATGCTTTGGTGTTTTTATTTGCTTCATTATGAACTATGTAGCTAGGCTGTGATATGATGATTTTATTATATGTAGAATTATTTATAATTCAATGTATAGAATATATATAAAATTATACCTACTGTTTTAACTAGAATTGTTTGGCTATGAATATATCATAGACTTATATTGGAATATTTTATGTAGATTAGCCTTTTGGCGTATTTTTTTATCTCGTTTAAATAAAATAATGATCAAACAAATCAATTTTTATTTTCTTGTATTCGTGCGTCCGGTAGGTGAGTGAGTAACGTAAATACGGTAAAATAGGAAGAAATGCTATATCATGATAATGTCGTAAACATGGAAGTCCTTATTACTTCCATGGCCGTAAATAGAAAAATTAATTTAGTACAGTGTTGACAAATAGATAGACGTATTGCACAGCATGGAAGTAATAAGTACCTTTGTACAACTACTTATTATTTCCATGTTGCACAGAAATATTTTTTTTTATATATAAGACGTACTCATTGGTGCCTGTGTGAAGCGTGGAACTGCTCTACAGAAACCACAGACATATAATAAAAAAAAAAAAAATTCTGTGGACAGAAACATATATTCTGTTTTTTTGAGTATTAATGCCTGTTGTTGTGCCATAAAGTTTCTGGTGGAATGAAAGGGTGCAATTTTGTGGACTGTATGTAGGAAACAAGCATGGAAAGAGAACCCTTGAATAAGATTTTAAAGAGTTCTCTGATTTTTTTTTTAAATTGAATAATCATTTAAAACTGAACTGTCCTGAAAAAGGGCTACTTACAACAACAACAAAAAAATCATGCTGTCATAATATAGTCAACTTGACAAATTGAAAAATTATATAGTGCAAAAAATACTTGTTAGCGATGTGTACCTACATAATTAGAAACAGTTACCTAATAATCTAAATAATGTGAATATTAGCTCCGGTCTCAATATCCGAAAGACTAACTTGACTATTTAATTAAAAAGTACTGGGACCCTGTGTTTACTATTTCATGATATCTTAACCGAGCTTTTTGAGAAGGGCGTCACATATTATGACGACATTAGAGGAAAACAGCTTGCCTATTAGCTGCAGCAATGAGCAAACTATTCCAAAATGTTTTGAAAGTAAGTAAGAAGGCAAATTAATTTAGTGCCTATGCATACCTTTTTCTTTAGTTTATTTAGAGCACTACTACAGTTCCCGTCATGTAAAAAGGACGCTCGCTGGAAGAATGGGTGAAACTTGCGCATGTGTACTACTGACGAACCAATCGCGCGCGCCGGACGAGACCCGCCGGATAGGCCTATATATCGCCTACTGCGTAGCTTAACCGCCAGCGGATTTTTTCCATGACGTGAACTGTACCTAGTAGTTGTAGTAAAAAGCAGTTATTTAGTAAGTAATTAGTTGTATAATAGGCTCACCATGGGGCTCGTAGTAGATTTGCATGGTTGCGGTTGGTTTAGTTATATTTGGTGCCTACGTAAGGAAATTAAATTATTTTTTTACCTTCTGAGACAGCGACCTAATACAAACTTACTACGAAAAGTACTAAAACTACTAACAAAATGCGAAAGCTTTTTGTTTCTGCTAATCGATTTCTATGATATTTGATCTAATATACAATACCTCAGATAAGATAAATAAGTAGAAAGAACTTGAAATAGTAAAAAGGCTAACATTTTTCTTATTTTGCTATGAGCTTTGTATGTGATTAGAGATGAAGGTTCGGGAAGGTCAAAATGGGAAGGAAGAAAAGGAAAAAACGCTGTGAAGCTGCTGCAGTGAGCTGTGATTCTGTGATCATGAATCATGTATTATTCATGCATGTGCATGCATGATTATTAATCATGGTGCATGCATGATTATTAATTATGGCAGCACCATACACAAACATATGATTATTTATTTGATGGCAATACTTATATAACTGTCACTGTCAGTCTCTGCTGTCAGACTATAGTCAATGTCAGTCATACTTCAATTTCATTTCATCAATCAAAAACAAACACCGACCCGAAGAAACAAGACGGACCACAACAATCGTAACAAACAAAACTTAAATTAATTATGTAAACAACTCCCACTAAGTCTATATTAAATTATAAAATAAATACGAAATTCCTGTCCATCCCACATTACTTTATGAAGTGTTGACCTACTAGAACCATTGTAATGTTAATATTTGTATAGTATTTTGAGTGTCTTACATCATTAAAATGTCTCAAAGGTCTCATATAAAATCTAGAGTGAGAGTGATTAATAAACCTGTGTTTCATCTTCAAGACAAGAAAGCAGACGACAATGAGCTATCCAATGGTATGGTCAAATCAGCTCAGCGTACGGGACAGCTTAATTTATCGAATAAAGGCCTTGGATCAGGTGAGCATAATTTAATTTACCATATAAACTCGAGCTCAAGGGCAAGCTAACAATTGCGTATTTTACATACGAGGGACCTATATAGCAACTTGTACGACGATTGCACGTCAAAATGCAAGCATTGAGGTAATGTGATAAAAAAGTTGATAAGATTCGAATTCGCAAAATTTTACGTGCTTTTGACGGTACATACCTGTAAAACAAAATTTATGGATTATGTTTTTACACTGTATTTACATACATGCCTCCAATATTAACTTTTTTATAATTTAAAATTATAATATTATAATAACAAGACACATTTATTTTAGTACCAGAAAAAGTGTGGAAAATAGAAACACTTGTTTTGGATGAAACCAAAGATGTTGACTTTGGAAGATCTGACACAAGCAATTGGTGGAATGTTGAGCCTTTGAAAACCCTGGACTTGAGTTCCAATGTGATAAAGTCGATATCACCAGATATAAAGTTTTTGCAGCATCTAGTCACTCTCAAGGTGAGATGGAGTTTGTAAATTTTCTAATTGTTCAATGAGTAGCTAAATATCACAAATGAAACTGAAGTTTCAAGTTGATATTAACAAGATAGTAAAGGACATAGGGCACCAATGTATGGGCTTTGTCCCCACTCACCAACACAAATGGGACTGATGCCAGTGTTCCTAAAATATCTATTATTTCATCAAAATACTTTTTTTTTTCATAATACAGTGGGGTTAATTAAAAAAAAAATAATTTGCAAAAATATTTGGGCTCCATATAAAAATCAATGGGGCCTACCAACACATATGAAACTGATGCCAAAGTGATCCTGAAATATCTACTGTTTTATTAAAATCCTATTTTTTTCATAAATCAGTGGGGTTAATTAAAAAATAATTATTTGTGAAAAAAATTTGGGCTCCATATAAAAATCTACTGTTTCAATAAAGGACATCTTGTTCCATAAATCTATAGGTTTTTATAAAAAAATATAATTTGTTATAAATAATTAATTAAGTTTATTTACAAATAAAACTAATATTGCAGTAAATTATTTACCTTTATGGTTATATTATTTAAATACATATTTTTTTAATTAATAACAGCACTGTAAAAAGGTCAATAATAAGTGAACAAAGCCACTGCTGTGCAATATCTAATAGATAAATCAGTAGGTATTTTACAATAATCGATCAATTAATACGTAATATAAATATTTGTAAAATGTTTGATACCATGAAAACCTTATTGGGCATTTGGGCAACGACCCCATAGTAAAAAATTATCAGCTTGTCAAGATATCAATTGACCTATGTTTCATTTCTGTTGGTGGGTGGGGACGATTCCACCCATAGTCCTTTATGTAATTAACCTTGTCATCTATTCTAGTTTAAAAATATTACATGTTGCAGCTTCATGACAATGCATTGTCGAGTTTGCCTCCAGAGATCGGAGAACTCAAAATCCTGTCAAATCTGAGCTTGGATCACAATAAGCTCGTCACATTGCCAAAACAATTTTACAAGCTTACAGAGTTAAGATGGCTCAGCATAACAAACAACGAATTGAAGAAGATAGAGCCAGACTTTGGAGATTTGGTCATGTTGAAATTTTTGGTATGTTTTGCTTTGTTCTTATAGAGTAGCATTTAAAAAAGTAGCAAGAATTCATTGACAATAAAATATTTCCATGTATTTGAAATATATTCCATTGTGTGCTAACCTGGTGCCAAGATTTACAAAAATTTGAATAAGTTTGTGCTAAAATATTATAGTTATGTATAATTACAATATAATTATGTAACATGTTTAAAACAGAACTTCAATTAATTCAGTTACCTTTAACATTTGAAATGTTTGTCTTCTCAGAGCCTAGCACACAATAAGCTGACTGTTTTACCACCGGGCATGGGCTATTTAGTGCGCCTAGTGGAACTGAACCTCTCCAACAATCAGTTATGTGAACTACCACCTGATATTGTCAATCTCAGAGGTAATAACTATTATTTTTACTATTTGCTTCAATGTTCTTGACATGCTGGCAAAAAATACCTATCTGTTGTACACTGATTTGTTACAACAGAATTTTCTTACCAAAAAACTATGAAAATCTGTTAGGTAGTTTTTGCAAATTTTGAATTGCAAATAACTTATTTACACTTTGTTAATTTGGTGTCAAAGTAGAAATATTTTTATTCAAATAGGCTTACAAATAGCACTGTGAAATCGTCATATAGGTACTTAATTAACTAGATTAGTTGACGTCAAAATTTACTTATATCTAAGGGTACTACAGCCTCCAAAGTGGAGGTAGAGAAAAGGTGGATTAACAAACTCCACTCACTGCTGCATTTTCTTCAGAGATGTTACTTTACAAATATATATTTTTATTAATAAGTAACTTTGTACGTCCTCAGATCTGAAGAAATTGAACTTGAATCATAACAATTTGAAGAAATTGCCAGCTTTAGGTGAACTAAGGAAAATGGAAATTTTGGAAGCAAACCATAATGACATTGAAGAGTTACCTGATGTATATGGATGTACGGCACTAAAAGAAATTTATTTGGCTAACAATTACATTAAGGTAATTAATTTGCTTAATATCCTGACACAGTATTCTTTATGGGAAGATTTTTTTTATAATAAATTTTATGAACTTCTTTCATCCAATTTTTCAGGAAATTACTGATGATTTCTGTGATCAAATGCAACACTTGAGTGTTTTGAATGTAAGGGATAATAAAATCGAAGTTCTGCCAGAAAATGTGTGCTTGTTGAAAACACTGAAGAGACTCGACTTGACAAACAACAGTTTGAATAAGTAAGTTGGTTACATTATGTCTTTGTAAGACTCTGATTTTTCGTTTGCAGTAAGTGTAAAACCTACAGTAATTGATTTTAAATGTAAATAATTCATCTTTTGATTCTTTGTCAATAGTTAAAATTTGAATAATACGAGTCACAAATTAATATTGAAATCACTTGCAATCATTGTTAAAAAATTATTAGAAACATGTTGATATTTTTTTATTAGCATTTTTCACATTAAATATTTTTTTTTTTTGATTAATTACGATTTGATCAGACATTTGCTCAACTATTTTAAGATAAAAGTACTCTAATATATAGAAATTAAAATATGGTGAAAAAAACTACTACAGTTACTTTAGTACTAACTGCATATGAGATGCACAATAATAAAAAATAAAAAGTATTTGAAGATTTCTAATATTTTCCTCGCAATTTGTTTGTTAGACTGCCTAGAAATCTAGGCCTCCTGACTTCGCTGCAGAGTATCAACATGGAGGGGAACAAGCTATCGTTCGTCAGACAGGACGTCATTAGCGGAGGGACCGACAGGATGATGAAATTCTTACGGGACCGCATCACGGAGGAACTGGTCGAGGACACTAGGGCCACTAGCAACGAGTGGCCTGACAAGTATGTTTCTCTCTCTCATCTGATCGTTTTCCCGGTTGCATCCTCAGCATACGCGTCGGAGCCCAGGGCACAGAATTAATACTAGTGGTTCTGTGAGAACAGTAGACCTCGCGAGCCCTTATGACCACGAAATAACCCGTATTTTACCGTTTCCCTGGCTTAGCAAAGCCATTTAAGAGTTCTGAAACCAACCTACGAATGCTGGAAAGAAAGTAAAACGACTCATCCTCACCATCCTCGTGCCTCATTTTGTCTAAGCATTTCCCCCGTAACGATCCTCAGAATGTAACACCTAACACGTAATTGATATCATAATTTTGAAAATGTATCCCCTTCCCGAAACATTGTTCTTGTGGTTGGTCAAAATTATTAAATTTTCGGCTAGTGGAAACTGAGACGATTCGCTCGCTTCGCTCGCTCGGTCAATAAGTACTACGTACAGAAAGGAAACTCCCTGCCCCTTCCACAATATGACACCCCCCCGGATCCTCTTGCACTTCTCCCCCGTTCTTGCATGGTTGTGGGACGTTATGCTATAAAAACGCACACATTGACGTGTTACTGACGTGTTCACGGATATACAGTTTCATTTGTAGTAGTAGTAGGTATATTTGACGCGCCGTTTCTATGAAGCGCCCGCCCTGTGCCCAGGGGCCGCTTTCCTACCTTTTCTTCTCCACTTCGCACGATCTTCAGCATCTTTGGTTGTGAGACCATTGGCACGCATATCCTCCTTGACGACAACTAGACAGCTCTTTTTGGGTTTCCCTCTTCTGTCGGGACAGGCGGTGGCGTCGTGGCCAGACATTTGTTTCCTATGTGGCTTGCCGGTTTACTGAAACCTGACAAGTATGTATATCCTATCAATATGAGATGTCTAGGGCTATTTCAGCCTATTTTTTATCAATATGGAGGGTAACAAGCTATCGTTTACCCGTCAGAATGACATGGAGTGGAACAAGCTGGATGTCGTTAGCGGAGGGACCGACAGAATTATGAAGTTTCTGAGGGACCGCATCCTGGCGGAACTTGTCGAGGACACTATGGCTACCAGCCTGGCTATATCCTACCTACTAATACTTTGTAAATGTGAAAAGTTGAATACGAGTTTGTTACTTACTCAATCACGCAAAATCTACTGGACAGATTTCGATGAAACGGGGCTTTGTTAACAAGAAGGTTGAAAACATTATGAAATTCCCACTGGGGGAAGCCGCGAGGAGCAGCTAGTAAAACGTAATACAGGTATAGCCTGACCAGGGATATAAAAACCCTCGCCATGTTGCGTAAAAGCAATAGAACTAATTTCTTAGACTGGCAACTAATTTAAAAACCCTTCTGTCATTTATCCTGTCAAAGTTTGACTTTCAACACACACACGCATGGGGGCACATGCCCCCGTGCTCCCGCACTTTACATCCGCTATTGCTTTCAATAATGTTGCGATATAAAACGCTTAAGTGCTGCCTCTAATTCAGGGTTTTTATATTTCTGGTCTGGTTTTATAGCCTGACCAGGAATATAAAAACCCTCGCCATATTGCGGAAAAGCTTAGAACTAATTTCTTACACTGGCAACTAATTTAAAATCCTATCAGTCATTTTTGGCAGTTGGGGATGTTGGGGCACGTGCCCCCGTAGTCTCACATTATAGATCCGTTACTTCTTTCAATAATGTTGCAATATAAAACGCATAAGTGCTGCCTCTAATTCAGGGTTTTTATATTTCTGGTCAGGCTTTAATATGTTTATTTTTCCTTTTCAAAATGATGAATTACAATTTCTATTAAATTATTATTACACTTGTTGCAACAGGTACACGTTAAAGAAGAGTCAAGCGCTGATGTTGCCGGCTAAGGTAATTGTAGAACGCACGGGATTGAAATTTCTTTGAAATAAAACATATTTGCTCAGAAGAACGATTCCTAGAATCAAAGAGAAAATTTGAATTCTTTTTTAGTTTTTTCTCAATTTGAGCTGTCAGAAAATCGGCCATTAAAAAAGAAGCCAGTCGGTCGCATTGTTTTTTTTTTTTTTTAGAAAAGGTCGGTTAGAAAAAAGAAAATTAGAACTACTTGTAATTTAAAATAGAATAGGTGAAAAAATGATGCAATTTTATTTTTAGTGATTTTTTTCTCTCTAGATGCAATGTATGTCTTTCTTTTAGCTATAATTTATTTAAAAAATAAGTTATCAACAGTTTAAACCAGTCTGTTATAGGTAGTTATGTGAAGTTTATTATAGGTAAGTGAAGATGAACCGTATAGTTCAATCTCTGCATTTTGATTTCCCGTAATAGTTCTCTTCAGTTCCAGATCATTTAGGTCATCGAGATATTATGTACTATTATTATTGTTGTATTTCAATGATTTAGTTCCGACTTATATACTTTTATGAACATAATAATATTATCTCGATGACATTAACAATAATAACAATTAACAACACATTCTGACGACCTCCGTGGCTTAACGGTCATCACGCCGGACAGCCACACGGAGGTCCCGGGTTCGATCCCCGGTCGGGTCATGATGAAAAATTATCTTTTTCAGATTGACCTGGGTCTTGGATGTTTATCTATTTTGTTATAAAATATAGTATCGTTGAGTTAGTATCCCATAACACAAGTCTCGAACTTACTTTGAGGCTAGCTCAATCTGTGTGATTTGTCCGTATATATTTATTTAACAATTTTCGAAGGGGCTCCAAGCCGTGCCAGACGAGGTGTTCGCGGCGGCCGCGGCGGCAGAAGTTCATATTATTGACATCTCCAAGAACAAGCTCACGCAGCTGCCGAGCGGGTAATAAACATTTACGTGACTAACTTTTGCCCGCAACTTTAATCGCGAAATTTACTATGGTCAATATCTTAGACGATCAATCAGTATCTCACACATTGACGTGTTCAAGGATGTACAGTTTCATTTGTAGTTGTAGTAGGTATAAATGACGCCCCGTTTCTATGAAGTGCCCTCCCTGTGCCTAAATGGAAATGTATGAAA
Organism: Ephestia elutella; assembly: GCA_018467065.1. Lineage (NCBI taxonomy): Eukaryota > Metazoa > Arthropoda > Insecta > Lepidoptera > Pyralidae > Ephestia > Ephestia elutella. The sequence goes on from CM031575.1 coordinate 4,614,526, forward strand.
TACATGAATTCCAAAATGTTTTGTATTCCAGCGTGTTCCAAGTCCGTGACACACTGTCGCAGCTAATGTTATCATCGAACAGTCTCTCGTCCATCCCAGCCGACATCAGATGCTGCGTCCACCTGCAGTATCTCGATCTCAGCAAGAACTGCCTGGCGGACTTGCCACTGGATCTCGGGCATTTGAAGAATTTGAGGGAACTGGTCATTTCTAATAACAAGTGAGTTAACTACTTTTGCGTTGCTTTGTGTAAACTCTAGTATCTAGTATTATAAATGCGAAAGTGAGTTTGTTTATTTGTTTGTGCTTTATCTATTAAACCAATCTTCCTGATATTTTGCATATACATAGAAGTACTGAGAAGGAGTTCCTTTCATTCCGAGAAAAAGCACTGTTTCCGTGGGAAACTCGTACTGAGAAAGGGTTCCTTTCATTCCGAGAAAAAGCACTGTTCCCGTGGGAAACTCGTACTGAGAAAGGGTTCCTTTCATTCCGAGAAAAAAGCACTGTTTCCGTGGGAAACTCGTACTGAGAAAGGGTTCCTTTCATTCCAAAAAAAAGCACTGTTTCCGTGGGAAACTCGTACTGAGAAAGGGTTCCTTTCATTCCGAGAAAAAGCACTGTTTCCGTGGGAAACTCGTACTGAGAAGGAGTTCCTTTCATTCCGAGAAAAAGCACTGTTTCCGTGGGAAACTCGTACTGAGAAAGGGTTCCTTTCATTCCGAGAAAAAGCACTGTTCCCGTGGGAAACTCACGCGGGCGAAGCTGCGGGCAAAACCTAGTACATAATAAGTTTTTGGGACAAGCCTTTATTCGGGAGATCTTGGTGCATCAAATTGCGTGACAAAAATTAATAATCATGCTCGTGCAGTTAACAGTTGAGGAATTCCCTCGTTGGAAGGAAGATATGCAGTATGCACGCACACTATGCACGCACTTTTTTCAATTCAAAATGTCGAATATCTATTGTCGTCTTTCGCCTGTAGTTTAATGTTTTTAAATATTATAAATAGGCAAAAAAAGTTTGAAAGGCGTGCCAAGACACACCAGTAACACTCACAAAAAAATTGTGAGAAATGACAAAAGTGTAAGTTATGGCAATGTCATGTAAAGATCTTATATGACTTATAATGGCGTTGTCCATTTATTTAGGAAATTCCTTTAGGTGAAGTAGCCTGATAAAATTATAGATAGATAAATCAGTAGTGGACAGTGAGTTACGTCTTTAAAAATTTTTCCACCATCATCATCACAAAATTTAAGAGCCTGCGGTCTTTTTTGATAATAAATGACTAGACTTTGCTCTTACTTACTTCTTACTTCCATCGAGGACACTTTTCCGCAATTAGGCCTCCAGTTTGGGCCCTTTTTGCGTGAGGAGGATGGGCCGGAACTTCATTCGAGCCAACCCAGCTCCCCTTAGGAAGCGAACAACCGCCGATGGTGTACGGCAGGCTTCGCTCATGATCCCTGGGTTCCCCAGGAACTCTTCTCTTGTAGTTGCAACAGGCCATGACACTCCCGACTTTGCTCGTTAGGTTCCCAAAAATACCGCGATGTGTACGAGCTCGAGAACCTGGAGATCCTGTTGGCGGCCGAGAACCAGATCGAGGAGATCAACGTGTCCTCGGACGCTCTCGCAAAGCTAAGGAGGCTGGCCGTGCTGGACCTGGCCAACAACAGTATTGTGACCGTGCCGCCCGAGCTCGGGAACTTCACGCATTTGAGGCGAGTGCACTTTTTTACAACTGTTTTTTGCAAAAAAAAAAAGATAAAAGCTCGCCAAGCTGAAGGCTGGCCGTGCTGGACCTGGCCAACAACAGCATCGTGACCGTGCCGCCCGAGCTCGGCAACTTCACGCATTTGAGGCGAGGGCCTTTATTATTTACTTGCTTTTGGCCGCGGCTTCGCTCGCGATAATCCTTTCTTAGCGGATGCCTACGTCATATCATCTACCTGCATGCCGAATTTCAGCCCGATCCGTCCAGTGGTTTGGGCTGTGCGTTGATAGATCACTGTCAGTCAGTCAGTCACCTTTGAGTTATTAGATTTACTTTCTTTATTTTTATTTATCTATAACTTTGAAGCGGTGGTGGCCGAGTGGTAAGACGCTCGCGTGCGGCTACAAAGGTCCCAGGTTCCCAAGTAAGAAATTGAACCCAGGACCTTTAGAATGGCGGATAATACTGTTAACGATTACGCCTTTAGACGTCATGTAAGTTTCCTATTACGACTTATCATCACCATCCTTGTGTATTCCCGGTTGCATCCTTAACAGTAAAGCTTCAGAGTCCAGGATCCGCTATCTAACTCTGGTGATTTGACAAGGTTACTAAGTTTTTCATGTAACCAGTTGGTGTACCTAAACCTACTATTATTATAAATGCGAAAGTTTGAAGTGTGAATTTGTGAGTTTGTGAGGACGTTTGTTACTCAAACACGCAAAATCTACAAAACGTAGAAAAATACGAGGGAAACTTTTTATCTCGAAATTCCCTCAGGATGCGGGAGCGAAGCGAATCGTTTTTATTTAAATAGGCTTAAAAATAGCACTATTAAACTAGTAAATATAATGAGATTCCTATTATAACTGAAGGTTCATTGCAGGTCTTTGGAGCTGATGGGCAACTGCTTCCGGCAACCTCGGCACGCGATCCTCGCCAAGGGGACCGCCTCGGTCCTCTCCTACCTCAGGGACCGTATTCCCACCTAAACCAAAAACTTCCCACCTAAAAAAAATACCAAAAACAGAATTTAAAATAACAACATTTATCCCGAAATAATTGTACCAAATCACCCATTGTACAGCAAAAGTGAAATGTTTGGCCAAAGAAATCTTTTTAATCTGTTGAATGCCATAGCTAATAAACCTAGAAATATTAATCAGTAAATAGAGAAACTTGCTTTGCTGTGCTTAAAAACAGTACTTATAGTTAAATGAGAACTCAAAATTAGGTAACGATTTCTTTTTTGTTAGGGGCTCCTTATTTTATTTATTACAAACTAGCTTTGTCCCTCGGCTTCGCCCGCGTAACCCATTTCTCCCCCTTAGGGGTGGAATTTCCAAAATATCTTTTTTACTGCTCACTTACCTACGCTACATAAAACACTTTTCAGTAAGATAGTGCCAAAATGTCAAAATGGTGTCAAAGTGGGACATTTTGTGAAGGGGCCATTTTGCAAATGGGCTATTTTGCGAAAAAAATCTGCAAAAACTTTATTTTATACATAATGTTCTTTGAAATCTAAAATACGAAAGTATAAATAAAGCATTTTTTGTGTAAAATCGTCATATGTATTGATAGTAAATTGAGTTACGGCAATAAGACACAATTTAACACCCTTATTACATATCTATTTTACCCAAAAGATAATTTTACACTTTCATATTTCTGATTTCGAAGAACATTGTGTAAAAAATAAAAATTCTGCGAACTTTGCCAAAAGGGGACATTTTGCGAAAGGGCCATTTTGTGAAAGGGACATTATGCGAAAGGGCCATTTTGCGACCAGGGGACATTTTGCGAAAGTGACATTTTGCGAAAGCGATATTTTGGTAACGCCCCAAAGTTGTCAAGGAATCAGCCGACTGGCAGCTGAAGTTGTCGGGCTGTCTGGTGAAGTTCAAGGGTCGCTAGCTATCCACTGAAAACATTTACCAAGGCGGTGATGCTAAATACCCAGCCGGTTATACTACATAAGGCTGGATCAGGGATATGAGGTCAAAACAACTGCTGTCCCTAGAACCAATCGTTTCTAGAACAGAACCGGGAGGAAGCGTAAGTCTAGAATATTTCAGTATTTGCGTACTTTTCTACACGGCGCCGGTGCATTTTCGTACCTAACAATATCCTATCTATGAATTTGTTATGTACAAAAATTAACAAATAAAATAAATAATACTACTAGTTTCTATCCACGCATTCAAAATATGAATTAACCTTGTCTTAAAAATGAATTTAAATGGCGGAACTTTACCAGAAATAATCGTAATTTTCGTAATAAAGTAATAGTAAGGTCTCAGTACGCATAATTTTTTCCGTGTCGCCGATCATATGACGTAGTTAAACTATCGAAATTAGTTGTTATTTAACATCGTATGGAGTTCGACAATATGTTTAGGCTAAATAAAAATATATCTGACCAGTCCTTGCACCGCGGCTCCGCCTGCGGCAAAAATTTTATGTGATTTTCTACAAACGTTGACTCCCCCTCATTTTAGCAATTTGGGGCTTTATCTTTGTAGAAAATGCCTATGTTTAACCCCGGGTCTTCAACTATATCCATACCAAATTTCATCAAAATCGGTCCAGCAGTTAAGCCGTAAAAGCTAACAGACAGAGAGACAGACTTTATGCTCAATTTTCGTCTTCTTTCATGAATTAAATCAAAGCTATTTATTTTACAATAATAACAAAAATATATTTGAGATCCTCATAACGAGCCCTTTCATTTGATTATACATTAACACAATAAAGTTGGCAAAACTTTTTTTTAATTCCTAATTTGTCCTCTGAAAATGACTGCAGTGATGAATATAAAAAAATATATTTATTTCTGTGTTTGGGTCACAGGATTATGCCATCCTACCTTTCATCTGATTTCTGAGTAGAGTAGATTCGGAGAAAATTGCTGTGACAGACGGACGGACAGATGCACAATTGAACCTATAAGGGTTCCGTTTTTTCATTCTTGTACGAAACCCTAAAAACCATATTGATAGAAAATTTAAACCATAGATTATATGCTTTGGCGTTACACCGCTACAAATCCAGTCGGTTATTGCAAGTTAAGTCTATTTTAGTTTGTTTGCATTGTTTTCTTGAGGACGAAAGTTTTTGAAATTTAAATCTTGAGTTCGATTTTTTTTGAACTGTCAAGGAGATGAAAAAAATGAGAACAAATTTAGAGCTGGTTAGTGAGTGAGACAGCAGAAATTGTTTTACGTACCTATCGGTTATTTGGTTGAGAAATAAATTAAAATCTTTAAGTACAACACAAAACACTCGTAGATTGAGCATACGTGATATGTGTTTATTGAAAACCAGTTCGGTAGCCAACTGGGTAGTGAATTGAACCTCGAGACAATGGAGACCAATGGTCCGGAATTTTGACCTGTGGATAACTATGGGAACTGCTAACTGCAGCCAGATAAGTTGAATTCGAATTTCCAGGGTGCTTACTTAACTTGAGGTGTGATTTTGTAGCTGTGTGGGAGTTTCCTCCGGTGTCCAAAGGTAAAATTCGCACCACATAAACAGGGTACCATATGTAGGTAAACTTGTCTGACTGTAGTTAACAGTTTCCTCCGGCATCCGGTCATAACTCTCTAGGAAAAAAAACTCAAAATTATTTGTCATTCACCACTATTCATCAGTAGGGTAGATGACAACAAGTCAAATTAGTTACTTTTTTCTAAATGTCAAAAACAATAATTTATATGGGACTTGTATGACAGTTACTCAACGGTGACGTCACTTTTAATGGAGTCAAAAAGCATTCCCAATATACTTTAATTAGAACTAAAAAATAGTAAACCATGTTATAAATAAAATTGATCACTTAAAGTGACATTCAATTATAATGTTTCATTATTTAAATATCACCATATATTTTATTTTTTACCCAGTCATCATCCCTGTTGTGCTAATCATCACATAGACTCGTCAAAAAAAAAATTAACTGGTATTTCTCTCACAAAATCAGCTCCGACCCCCAAGGTCCTACTTTCTGTTCCATTTGACAGCTCAAAAAAATTCGAACCAGCAAAATTTAAATTTTAAACATTTTTCATAAAGAAAAGAGTTTGCGAAGAAATAGAATCACAAACTAAAATAGACTTGACTTGCAATAACCGACTGGATTAGTAGCGGTGTAACGCTACAGCATCTGACCATCAGTAGTTCAAAATTCTTGTAAAAATGGCCCCTAACGAAAACGAAAGTCCTTGCTTATGTGTACGCACGATGACCTCCTTGCACCCGAGCAGCCATTGCGCTTGCCGTAATAGTGATATAAATAAGTAGTTACATTAGTATTATGATTTGCACAATCAAAATTTCGCCATTTAAGACGCGTTAGATTGTTTTAGTGGCCGGTTGTAACCGGTCAATGTAGAAATATATGGGTGTGGAATATGTCAAGCATTTTATAGCTGTGATGATGGTCATGTGTTTTTAAAATGTGTAGATAAATCGTAGATACCGTTGTCCACAGAAATCGGAATAAGATTGAGACCATAAAGGCATTATACGCGTTGCCGCTTGACGTAAGCCGCATATAACTCTAAAGCTCCTTTGCTCATATTACTTAGTTCTGAATTTTTAAATATACCTATGTCGCTTTAAACGTATACACTATACACTTTTTGTGAGCGTCAGAGCGACATTATTTTCTATTTAAATATAGCAATTTCTATTTGTGTTATTTTATATCGATTTCTGTGCATGGCAATGGCACAGAAATCGAAATAAAATAACATGAACATGTGAATGTTTGATGAAAACGGTTTAAAATTAATGTATGTTTCGTATGCAAGCTAACTTTATAAAGTCTTCATATTTTCTTCATTTTACAACTACTGGCGAATGAGGTCTGTCAGATTTTACAATTCTGACATTTGAATTTGACAACTGATGATAGAATTGTACTATCTGACAGATCACTCGCCAGTAGTGCCAACTAGTGAGCGATAACATTGACTAAATTCCCGTTGTTTTCCACAACGGTTTACAATAAAATAAATCAATTTGCCTCTTGACTTATGATATTATATTGTTTTTGTTACCAATTTTAGTTTTTAATTATATTTTGTTATTTCCAAATATGGGTTGTTGTTATTAGTTTATCTAAGCATATGATTTTTTGTTAATGGAATGATTATACAGAAAACCAGCGTAGGTTGTGATGTGTATAAATTAAAACAGCTGTTATTTATGAATTGTAAATTACTAATGAAGTTGACCATTGCGAAATTATGGAAGAATTCGCGGTTTCGTGCATTAGACCAGAAAAAAACCTGATTGCCAAATATAACGGATGTTCAGAATAAAGCGCTATTTTTGATGTAATATTTAATGTATCAGCCTCTTGGTCTAAGTCTTAAGTGTAAAAATTTATTCCCGGTGAGCCTAGTCTTGCGGTTTTGTTTATGTAGTTTGTAATGTGAAATTTTAGTTCTTATAAAAAATTTAAAGCAATAAAAGGCATCATAGTGCTTATTGGTGAAGGAAAAAAGTATTTTGACAACTGATCGATTAAATAATATTGTTTTATATTTTATCATAAAGGTGTAAATAAGTATCTATTTATTCACTCATATCGCGTGCATTACTCGTACTATCAGAATGCCTAAAACTTGTGATTTCTTGGTTACATATTTTAATTAGGATATGGTTAGTCTCAGAAAGAGACAAAGCATATTTTGGTTAAAATAAGTTTAAAGTGTGCGTTAACTTTTTGTGAATAAAGGCTTATTTCAAGCCATGCAGTTATCGAGAAAGTAATATTATTATGGAATACAATAGACGCTTATGTAAAGGTATTATATATTCAGTTTAGAATATTCTTACAGTATTATGGGTAAGTGTTATGCCATAGTAACATTAGGGTAATTCGTCACTTGTTGTTACTAATTACTACTAAAATACACGACAGAGTCATTGAAACCAAAGTTCACACCTTACTTACCTGATGAAAACATAAGGTCATGTAAGTCATTGTTATGACATAAAATTTAATATAAGGGTAAACTAACATGAAAAAAATTGCACAAACATTTAAAAGATTTATTATACTTAAATTGTAATGGTACGTTCTGCTGTATTGAATTTGTGATTGCTAAATAAATGTTGCGTTCTAAAATGTATTTTATTCTAATGACTATTATACCTGCACCTGCCGTTATATATATTGACGAGCGACTTTTATATATTATTTATCTATATTACACAATTATATTCAAGTATAGGTAGTGTCAAAACATTATAAATTGAACCCGAAGAATTATATACATAATTATTTAAAAAAATAGATATCTCTAACGGTACTTTATTGACTAACGTTCACAGAAAGCTTAACCTACTTAACCTAGTCTATCGTAATATCACTCGTATCAGACTTCAAATAAAAAAATCACTCTTCCTGTAGGGTATAGTTTTTGGGCACACAAATCATGGCGTTGCCAAGTTTCAGTGGGGCCTTGTCGACGGGACATTTGATCGGTTTGTCCACTACCGACGCCCGAGTGAGGAGGATAGCGGCAAGAAGAGAGGCTACGATGAGGAACAGGAACCGGAAGACCTCCATGTTTGAAGCCCAGACTCGCCGACGCGACCTAAAAATACGTAGTAAGGCTGTATTTATTTTCTATTTTTGTGCGATGCGTGGAAAGTTATTGTTATTATGTCAGTTTTCTAATACACCAGTAAGTATTTAAAATAAACCTCCAACAACATGACTCTATTCAAACTTTCATAGTACCTACCTACACAATAAAAATATATTTTTCACGTTGTGTCTAATTTCGGTTATATTCAGAATCTGCTATTTTCATGATCTAATATTTTAATATATTTCTGATATTATGCGAATAAAGGTGTGAAAACTGCATCAAATAAGTAGTTTTTGCGTAAACAAGTATAACCAGTATATTATTTTGAAGATGCTCCCTGAAGTCATTATGCGCTTATAATGCGCATTCTATTAAATAAAATAAAATCACTAATTCACCGTAGTCATGATTAATTTCCGATACATATAAATGTAAAATAAAAAAATCGGTCCCATGTCTCGTAATAAAGCCAGCAGAAGATTTACTTTCGATTAAGTTAGGAAGCACAGTACTTACCACTCACTTGTGAATTGAACAAGGCAAGTCAATGTGACCTCACTGGCCCGTTCTCAATTAACAACTGAGCATTGGATAGATATATTAATATTACCACAGTTCCAAAACCTGTCTGTGCGCAGTCACTAAGCTTACAGCCCTGAACTTTCCAACAATCAGATATGACATTTTGTTAACTGGACTGGACTGATTTATATACGATGCTAAGTATGAATTATTAATGCAACTAGTTAATTGTGTGTATATACTTAGTACGTTTGTAACTTGTAGAATCAAGGGCCAAACCGTTATTTCCTCTTGGTCATACTAGTTTGTTATACCTACCAGTAATTGAAGATACTTCGTGAACTATACTTTTTATATTTACATAGGTACCTTAGAGAAAGATTCACGTTCATTAGTGAAGAGCAAAATCGAACTCGTAGCGTCTCAGAATTCCCATCCATCCCACTACATTCTACTCTCATTCCTTCACTGTCCAAGCTGTCCGCCTCTGGAACTCTCTTCCTGTTTCGGCTGTTTCTATTCGACACGCACAAACTCTTTCCAGCTTCAAATCCCAAGTTAAAGCACATTTCCTTTCCATTTAATTGCCTAACCTAACTCTCTTTTATTGGTTAAATCATTTTGGTTCTAATTTTATTAAATTTTTACAGTTCATTGAAATATTGCCTGTAAGAAATCTTACATGGTTATGAATGTCAGTTTTTCCTTTTTAGTTTAACTAAAATATCGATTAATTCTTAAAAAAAATAAAAAAAATACTGCAATTTATTACATTAACTATAATAAAAAACAATTGTTTTATTTCTGAGTATGAAAATTCTCATTGTATATTAATAGTGGAGAACACAGGTACAACATTTATGTCTTTTTTCATTCTACTAATTAGGTAAATTCAATGTTGAATTTATTCGCTAGTTGTCATTAATTTTGAAAACTATAAGACTTCGGTAATGTCTGATAAATATTATGAATACAACTCGGTCGACAACAAAGGTATCATTAAATACTTCCAAATTTCAAATGATAACAATTTTTTGTGTTTAATTGTCTTCTTACAAGTTGTATATCATAGCTATTGTACTATTATTTTTCGTAGCTTTTGTGCTTTTATTTTTTCCCTAACATTTTAATTTTACAATAAAATCCTATAAATATTGTAGCCGAGACAAACTATATTTACTATATCGATAATACCACAATGCAGCATTTTGCTCAAACAAACAAAAATGTACCAAATTCTATTGAGCATTATTTTCGTTTCAAATTCAAGTTTACCTCACAAATAAAAACTCAATTATATAGTCAATTAAATCTAAGTAGTGTGTACAGTTGGGTAGAGTGTGTAACTTGCGCATGCCATAATTTATTTTAACTAGCAACTCATGATAGATGGTACATAATTAAGCTGAATTATTATGAACTCTAGTATGGTTAAATACGGTTTTGAAACCTAACCTGGTGAGTAATTAAATTAGCTTAACAAAATCAAGGTTTGTAAGTTACTTCTAATGGGAAATTCTAATTTAGTTATAGATATATGTATAAAAATAGTTACATAGAAAAGGTCTTAACTTATAAATGCAATTAAATCTTACTTGTTTCTATACTCGTAGACATAACAGTGATAAGAATGGACTGATCGAAGAATTGTCTTTTATAAGACAAGAATGAAGGATATGAGCACTATCGAGTTTTATTAACAATATAGACAGAAAATTTAGTTGAATCAGACTAAAGCTTCAAATGTAAAATTATTTGATGATATAGACAACTTACTGTACATATATTTTTTTGTTACCTGAATAAAAGGATCTGTTTAATTCAGCTAGTCTGATATAAGTGTTTGAAAAATATATGTTGAAATATACTTTTTATTACATGAATTTATATATCTTTGAAAAACTACGTCAAGAATTAAAGTCACCTTGACAATTTTATTGTGAATGACGTGGGCGTAAGTAAAATAATTATCTGTTATGTCGGAACAGATATTTATATAAAAAGAATACTAATTTCACTTACTGAGAAATATTTAATTTCCTTATAAATTTCGGACGAGCTTAACTCGGTTTATTCAGGATAAATTTCATAAATGTATATTGTAATCCAACCTACTGTTGGTTTCATTTTATCACTAAACATCACAAAATCGTGTGGAAAATAAAGAATCAAATACAGATAGGTAAGTCACTCGGTTTTATTTTGTGGTGGACTAGGATTTTAAAATTTAACAGTAGTAAATCAATATTTAACGTTTTAAACTGGTGGTTATTTTCTGTTTTATTTTCATTACTTTTTTAATTTAAGCAAAGTACGCTGAGGGCAGCGGGTTTCTCCTGTGTCGAAAACTTTTCTGAGGGTATTGTAACGTTGCGTTTTATTTGTTCTTTTGAGAAGAAACAGAAAGTACTATTTTGTGAATTAGGTCATCTTTTGAAACCACTAGTGCCATCTGTTGTGCAGGTTGGAAATTAATATTGAAGATGTTTTGACATCTAGCATCATAGAGGTCGCTGTCCTTTGATGATATGGAATATATTTTGAGATTTCTCTTGATTTTATTATTTAATAACCGGAATAAGTAAATATTCTATTCCTAGTCATGTGTTATCCTTTATTTCAATAAAAGGTTTTAAATAAAACTCATCGAATTATAAATTTTTATTGTTTGGCAGAACTACTAGGTGTTAAATGTCATAGATTTGACGTTTAAAAAAATAAAAGGGACGCGTTGACAAAATGGTCGGGACCTCAGCCGGGAGGCACATTATATCGTTTCGTTTCGTCGCCAGGGTAAAGATGAAGGATAAACCTTCATAAAAATGGTATATACAATGCACTAACAGGTAAGGCTTGGATAAAACGCTAGTGTGGTTTTATTTCTGATGTTTGAACATCCCGTGAAGGAATCCATTGTCTGTTTTCTTGTGCTGATTCTGTACAATTCGTTTCAGCCAGCCAAATTGCAGATGGAATATGTTGATGGAATAATGCAACCTGAGTATTTATGTGAACGGTTGGATGGATTGCTTGCGTTGCGCAGATTTAGTAAGTATTTTTGAAATGATATATGCATCGCGCACATGGCCGACTTTGTGCGTGCCTTTGTTCAGAAATTTATGAAATATCTTATTCCAGGAACCGTTCGTCACTAGGTAGGCTGGGTTCATGGATGGGGAGTGTGTCGTAGATGGTTTTGATCAACACGAGATACTCGTAAGTTGTTTTATCTAGTTGAAGACATGTGTTGGCCACATGGTTGCAATCTTATAAATGAATAAAATCCATCTCTTTTCTTTTCAGATGGGAATTTTACAAGAAAGAATTTTAAAAGTAAAAATTTAAAAGTTAAGATTTAAAAATACTTAACTCAGTTCTTAATGTTTAAAGTTTTGATATTTCATCACTGCTTGAATAGTTTTTACTATACAGTAGTCTCCTTTAAATAAACATCTTTTGAGGTTTAAATATTTGCCCAAATAGTATAGGGGTGATTAGTTTGGTCAATCACAACGGTTGGAGAACCTGTCGGCGTGGAGAGTTCAAGATATACCTGCAGGAGCACCAGGAGACCGTGGTTGCGGCAACAGGAAACGTTTAATCTACGGAATCTTTGGTTAGATCCAAAAAGAGGTACCAAAATTCATCTTATCTTGCTACGTCGAAGCTGGGGAATCAACCTTTGCTTTCCCTTGTATTTGTTACTACACAAAATTGGTAGTTAATCATTTTGAGGAGCTTTAATAAACCACGCGAACCGAATATACTCTCACGACCCTTTATATTTGGAAATTATTATGTTCTCTCTGACTCGGTCATCCTTACACACAAGAGTTTTGCTCATAATAAATAAGGTTATCTAAGAGTTTACATATTTTAAATATTGTACCATCCGTGTCCTCCTAGAGGGGTCATGTTTAAGAGTATAACTGTGCAATATTGTAATGATATCTAAATAATCAATAAATTCTGAGTACCTACCGAGTACAGACAATTTTATTTTATTTCCATTTAGCTAGTCCGGTTCCAGTTTTTTAACAAATTTCTGAAAGACTCTTAACATAACATAACATACCATAAAACACTAAAATTACCCATAAATACCTTTCAGTGGCGCCCACTTGGTTTATTAAAGCTTCATTTTGGTAGTTAATATTATTATTTTCAGCTCCATTGAAATAACTACTTTTGTAATCAGGTTGTGCATTTATTTTTCATTTCCTATTTAGGGAAAATAAATACAATTTTTAGTTTGGTTAATTTATTTTCTCTAAAATCAAAATAAAAAAGAAATAACTGAGTTTTTTATATTCTATCTGCAAATTATTATTTTTTGCTGTGCTGCTGTTAGTGTATGCTAGTGCCTTGTTTTGTATATTTTTTAATGTAATGTAACCATTACATTTATATTTTTTTTTCTTTGGTGTGTCATAACTACCTATACCGGGTTAATGATAAATATTACCTACTATCTAGACATATAAGTTACTATATAATATAAGTTACTTTATAAATCACAAAATACATATTGTTATAAAACTGCTTATAATACGAAGAATTACTTAATCCTTTTTAAATACTTTGTATAAATATTCACAGATTAGTGTGAGAAATATTTTTAATACTTTAATTTCACAACAAATTTTAAATACAAGTACTTATTTACACACAGCTGATAGGGCTGTGCATATTATTATTTTTTTGTGGTGATTTGTGAACATGATGTTCCCACTTATTTTTGTTTACAAGTAAATAACTTGCATACTTATTGTGACAGAGAAAACATATAGGTTATATTAATTTCTCCCTTATACTGGTGTTTATTACTGCTCCTATATATAAAAAAAAAAATGGATACACAAAGCGTTTATTTTCATTCGTTGCTACGCGAAGAGCTTATTTATATGAGGGTTTCTGTTACGATCGGAGATTCCAGAGGACACCGTTCCCAAATTGCGAAAACAGTTGGGAAGTCACTTTGTAAAGAATTTAAGCCGGAGGACACATTTTTTGGGTGATGATATCAAACCCCAGTGTGCAGAGTTGCCTCTTGTTACGGATAAAATCAAGGAATTTTACAAGGTATTTTGGATAATTATAAGAAATCTAAGGATCGTTATCGAAAGCTCTCTCGTGCGAAGGCCTTATCATTGTCATTGTTTGCAAAAGATTGGAGAGGTTACAATGTGAGAACCTATGAGATAAGGATATTTGTGCTGCATTACTTTCAAAGTTGAAACCTTTTCTTGGTATTTTAAATGGTTGGGATTCTAAAAAACAGGAGAGGAATTGAATCCAGTTCTGGTTCGGTTGAAGAGGTTGCAGAAGAAGGATAGTCAGGAGCGTTCTCCTATTAATAAATTAAATATCCACAAATGGAATATTAGTTTTAATGGTCACACAAGTGTACATTCCTTCTTAGATATGGTATGTGAACGTGCTACGGCTTTTGGTGTAAAGCGATACAGTTGTTGTTCAAAATCTGCGTTTTGTTTTTCACGGACCAGGCACTTTTGTGGTATCGAGGTGTCAAACATCAAGTTTTCATCATGGAAGGAACTCCAGTGCTTTGTTAATCGAGGAATTCGCTTTTCCAGTTGATTACGAATACCAGCATTGCTAAGCGGAAATAAGGTCACGTTACACAAGGTTCAGATGAACCTATACACATTTATTTTGCGGTTATGAGTTGGAATGTTCTCGCGTTTAAATACACCACTATCCTGATAAAGAGACAAGTTCGGATATTTTATTACATAACATTAGACCAACTTATAAAGAACAATTAGCGTTATACGATATTAGTTCTATTGATGATCTCAAACTTAAGTGTAGAAAAAGTAGAAGTCGGCACGTCAAAGCACAGAAGATTGTTTGTTGAACCACCTAAACAATCGAACATAGCAAATCCCGATTATGTGTACAAGTGTAAACAGACTAAAAAATGTCACCGTTGTGTCTCAACCTACCTCAGGTAGAAAAGAAATTTCCAGAACAAAGACAAACTAGTAACATTTCAAAATCAAAAACAATTTATTCAAACACACTGCATAATAGCCAACATTTTGGTATGCCACACAAAAACAGGATACAGTGAATAAAAATAAAAAAAGTGTACTGTTACAGATGTAAAGTGGATAACCATAGTACTAGATTTTTTGTATGAGACAAAAGGTTATTATGTTTTAAGTGTTGGAGAATTAGGCTACTACAACTCGCTCCTGTCCTAGAATGTAAAACTGGTTCGAATCCAAAAAACTAGGAAGCTCAAATCGATGTAAACTTAATTCGAAGGAAAAGGCTGATCCTTTGGAATTGGAAAGAATGGTTAGGGATTGTATCTAAATATTTTAAACATAACAACGTTACATCCGGTTTTGTTTGAGCCAAACTTGTAAATGATATTCGGCCTTATCTAAATGTAGATATCCTAGACTTGACAATTTGTGGATTGTTAGATTCTGGTGCAGCTTGATTTCAATTATAGGAAATAATGCTCATAAGCGTTTTATTGATTAGGGATATTCTTTAGAAGACACTAACGAATCAAATGTTATGGTTGCGGACGGTTCAGTTTGCAATGCACTATTGGTTATTTAACACTGCCCATTACTTTTAAGGGAGTGACTAATGTAATCAAATTTCCATGTAATACCTTCTATAATTTCAAATGTCATATTGAGAGTAGATTTTTGGAAAAGTTTTAAATTAATGCCGGAGATTTTTCAAAACATATCTTATATTGAAGCACCTACAAATTTTATTCAAAATTCTAGTTATGTTGACAAACCTATACGTATTAATTTTGTAAAATCTTATAATGATTTGAATTCTAACCAAAAAGAGCTGGCAGAAATTATGATTAAACAATTTCATGACGTTTCGTTTGAAAAGCAAGGAATTAGGTAGGACACATGTTAATTGAACATACAATAAATACTGGTGATGCGTTACCAATAAAATGTAGACCATATCAATGTCTGTCACCCGAGAAATTGAAGGAATTGCATAAGGAAGTGGATAAAAATGTCGAGCTCGATGTTATCACACCTAGTGAAAGCCCGTGGAATAACCCAGTTCTTATGGTTCCAAAGCCCAGATGGTACATGGCGATTTTGTTTGGATTGTCGAAAGTTGAAATGCAGTTACGAAAGGGGATGCTTGCAATACCACTTATATACACTCAAATTTTAGATAGCCTTCGAAATGCTAAATTCATAAGCTCTGTTGATTTTAAATCAAGTTTGTTGGCAAATTAAATTAGATGAAAATTCACAAGAAAAAGAAAACTAGTTTCATAACTGCTCCGGGTAAAGGTTTGTTCAAATTTAAGGTAATGCCATTTGGTTTGTGTGGAGCTCCTGCTCATAGCAAAGATTGATGGATATGCTCTTTGGTACACCTTTTTGTAGTGATATTACAAAGGGTTTAGTATTCTGTTACGTAGATGATATTGTAATAATAGCTGAAGATTTTGAAACACATTTACTGCTGTTAAAACGCGTTTGCCAAAGCAATTGAAAATGCAAATTTAACAATTAATTTTGAAAAAGTAAGTTCTTCCCGTAAATCACTTAAATATCTTGGGTATGTGGTAGATGAGTGTGGATTAAGAACGGATCCAGAGAAAGTGCGTGCAATTTTGGAATTTCCTACACCAAAAACTTCTAAAGAGGAGTCAAAATGTTCTTGGGAACTTGCTCTTGGTACCGTAGATTTATAAGAAATTTTTCATCTATAGCAGCACCACTTAATGCTCTTACCAGTACAAAGATTAAATTTGTTTGGAACACAGAAGCTGAAGAAGCTTCTCACTCGTTTTAAAAAATTGTTTAGTTTCAGCTCCGATTTTTAGCCTGTCCAAATTTTGAAATACCTTGGTTGCTGTACATTGTGATGCATCAAGTTATGGTATTGGTGGCATGCTAACCCAAAATATTAATGGTCAAGATCTACCCTGTGGCCTATACTAGTAGATCACTAAATAAAAAATAGAACGTAACTACAGTGCAATTGCAGAAAGAAGAAGCTTTTAGCTGTCGTTTTTGCAGTTGAAAAATTTGAGCCATATTTGGGAACTAGACCTTTCACTGTTGTCACAGATCATGCATCCTTAAAATGGTTCATGAATTTGGAAAATCCTACTGGACGATTAGCTCGTTGGGGTTGTCGTTTGTCACAGTACAATTTCACAATTGAGCATAGAAAGTGGAAAGATAACGTCGTACCGGACGTGCTCTCTCACGTTTACTCAAGGTTGAAGTCATTAAAACACTCCACCTCGGTAAATGAAGACGATGATGAGTGAAGTATAAGAAAATATTTTCAGAGGTTGTACAGCATATATCCGAAAAATTATCCCAAACTACCGTATAGAAAATGGAAAACTGTTTAGATATTGCAAAAGTAAATACACATTAACACAAGAGTTTGATTGGAAAGAGGTTGTGTCGAAATCTGAGGCGTGCAAAGATTATCTCGGAGAATCATGAACCTCCAACTTCAGGACACCTAGGAGTATTCAAAAACACATCGCAGGATATGTTTGAGATATTTTTGGCCAGGAATATATAGAGATGTAACAAATTATATTAGAAATTGTGCCACATGTTCAGCTTACAAACACAAGACAACTCTCACACCAGGACTTATGGGTCAACCAAAACAGTGCTATAGACCATTTCAAGTTTTGTCAATGGATTTGGTAGGACCTTTGCCTAGATCTCGTTCGGGATTTGTACATTTGTTAGTGGTAACATGCTGTTTTTCAAAATATACCATGTTGTTTCCGTTAAGAAGTGCAACTAGTGCCGCGGTGGACAAAGAACATTGAGAATTATGTTTTCTTAGCTCACGGAATTCCTGAAAACCGTAATTACCGACAACGGGGTTCAATTCACGGGATCTGATTTTCGTAAATTACTTGAAAAGTATAACGTTCCTCGTGTTCACTACGGACCTAGGTGGCTAATACCCACAAAATTAAATTTTAGTGGAGAGATATAATAAAACCGTAATGACAGCTGTCTCATCTTATGTAAAACAAGATCATAGAACATGGGATTTAAGATTTATATAAAATACAGTTTGCATTAAATAGCGCGCTGTTTAATGAAAAACTACTGGTTTTACACCATTCTTTTTAGTTCATGGCAGAGAACCGATAATAAATGGGTCATTTTATAAAGATACTGGTGATTGTGATTATGGAAGTATAGCCATGCCAAGGGATGAATATGCAGGTGGGTTTGGAGTTCTGAAGGAGATCTTTAATAAAGTACGTACAAACATTTTAAAAAGCTCACGCTACGAACACCAGGTATTATGAATTTACGTCGCCGTGAGAGTTAAGTTGTCTGAGGGACAGGAAGTTTGGCGGAAGACGTACACATACAAAGTGACGCTGATAAATCGGTAAAGTTACCAAACTAGCACCTAAGTACGAGAGAAATGTATCGTAAAGAAAGTATTGTCACCATTGGTCTACGAATTAGAAGTGGATATGACGGAAAATATCTCGGTACTTTCGGGCATATCAAGGATATCAAGGTATGACTACCTGTTTCTCACACATCGCTTATACCCGTTTCTTCCTTATTTTTTTTTCTCCTCACTGTTAAGCAGTGGACTCTGGTTCTCTAGCCGTAGGACGTTTTTACGTGTTGCTTTGGTATATACCAAACAACGATGCCAAGGTTATTTTGAACTAGCATTAGTATGCTAGATTTTATTTTGAACTAGCTTTAGTTTGCTAAGTTTTAATTAATAAATTAGCTCAGACTGCTAGGTTTTATTCTTAACTAACTCTAGTTTACTAGATTGTGTTTTTAATCAGTTAGTAGAGGTCGTGTTTTAACTTGGTTGCATGCTCGTTAGGAAATATTTTTGTACTATGGATAGTAGGTACATACATAGTTTTACTAACGGTTAGGATAGGAACACACAAATTTTCTTTTGTACTTGCTTGGTGATATAGCTTCCAGCTGTCACTAAGGTTTTTTTTCTTTTCTTTTAATTTTCTTTAGTCTGTAGACTATATTTAGCACATAGCTAAGAGCATACTTAAGTTTTGTGATATAGCCAAATGCTGTCAATTTTTTTTTCTTGTCCCAGACATAACTTTAAAGATATAGTAATAATTACTGTCACGTTAGTAATTTTGTTTCTGTTTAAAATGATAGCACATGTTGTGACTCTTTATTCATTTCATTGTTATCTCTTGGTAGAAATCATGTGGCACATTAGACCACTTAATTTTGAGAATATTTTTTTTTTGTTTGTTGTGATGGTCCATGGCGGCTAGTAACTGGTTTAGTGAGTTAGGGCTGATATCATGTGGTTTGAAAAATATTCACTATATCCTAGACTATATACTTTTCTTTCTTACATGAGTAGAATTTCAGAGTAAATAGCTACTTGCACTGGGATTGAGTACAACTGGGAATGACAGTTTGGACTCCTGGGAATAAGTGTGCTAGAACGTGACAGGCAGTAAAATCTGCAACTGCTACCTGCTTATGCATAGGGATGTGATGATAGAAAGATGGATTGAAAGAAAGGGGAACATATGCTCGGACAGCAGGTGAAAATTAAAGATGGAATAACAACGGTCCTGGCAGTTGGTTTTCATTTTGGTCTGTATCACAGTAGGAAAGGAAATGTAAGTAGGTATAAGTACTCAGAGTTTGTTTTGTGGTGGATAGGATTTTAAAATTTAACATAGTGAAATTTTAATATTTAACGTTTTAAGACTGGTGGTTATTTTTCTGTTTTATTTTCATTACTTTTTTTTTTGTTTCCAGCTAAGTACGCTGAGGGCAGCGGGTTTCTCCCTGTGTCGAAACTTTTTTCTGGGGGAGGGATATTGTAACGTTGCGTTTTATTTGTTCTTTTTGAGAAGAAACAGAAAGTACTATTTTGTGAATTAGGTCATCTTTTGAAACCACTAGTGCCATCTGTTGTGCAGGTTGGAACTTAATATTGAAATCATGTTTTGACATCTAGCATCATAGAGGTCGCTGTCCTTTTGATGATATAGGAATATATTTTGGAGATTTCTCTTGATTTTATTATTTAATAACCGGACATAAGTAAATATTCTATTCCTAGTCATGTGTTATCCTTTATTTCAATAAAAAGGTTTTAAATAAAACTCATCGAATTATAATTTTTATTTGTTTGGCAGAACTACTAGGTGTTAAATGTGCATAGGATTTGACAGTTTATTTAAAAAATAAAAGGGTGCCGTTGACAAAATGGTCGGGACCTCAGCCGGGAGGCACATTAAATATCGTTTCGTTTCGTCGCCAGGGTAAAGATGAAGGGATAAATCTTCATAAAAATGGTATATACAATGCACTAACAGGTAAGGCTTGGATAAAACACTAGTTGTGGTTTTATTTCTGATGTTTGAACATCCCGTGAAAGGAATCCATTGTCTGTGTTTTTCTTGTGCTGATTCTGTACAATTCGTTTCTAGCCAAGCCAAATTGCAGATGGGATCATGTTGATGCAAAGCGGATAATGCAACCTGAGTATTTATGTGAACGGTTGGATGGATTGCTTATGTTACACCAGATTTGGTAAGTATTTTTGAAGCGAGTATATGCATCGCGCACATAATGACTTTGTGCGTGCCTGCTGATTCAGAAATTTCTGAGAATGTCTTATTCCAGGGTGTTCGTCACTAGGTGGGTTGGGTTCATGGATGGGGAGTGTGTCGTAGATGGTTTTGATCAACACGAGATACTCGTAAGTTGTTTGCACCTCTAGTTGAGGCCATGTGTTGGCCACATGGTTGCAATCTTATAAATGAATAAAATCCATCCTCTTTTCTTTTCAGATAAAATTTTTACAGAAAAGAATTTTAAAAGTAAAAAATTTAAAGTTAAGATTTAAAAATACTTAACTCAGTTCTTAATGTTCAAAAGTTTTTGATATTTCATCCCTTGCTTGAATGAGTTTTTACTATACAGTAGTCTCCTTCAAATAAACATCTTTTGAGGTTTAAATATTTGCCCAAATAGTATAGGGGTGATTAGGTTGGTCAATCACAACGGTTGGAAGGCTCTGTCAGCGTGGAGAAGTTTCAAGATATACCTGCAGGAGCTCCAGGAGACCGTGGTTGCGGCAACAGGAAACGTTTAATCTACGGAATCTTTGGTTGGATCCAAAAAGAGGTACCAAAATTCATCTTATCTTGCTACGTCGAAGCTGGGGAATCAACCTTTGCTTTCCCTTGTATTTGTTACTACACAAAATTGGTAGTTAATCATTTTGAGGAGCTTTAATAAACCACGCGAACCGAATATACTCTCACGACCCTTTATATTTGGAAATTATTATGTTCTCTCTGACTCGGTCATCCTTACACACAAGAGTTTTGCTCATAATAAATAAGTTTATCTAAGAGTTTACATATTTTAAATATTGTACCATCCGTGTCCTCCTAGAGGGGTCATGTTTAAGAGTATAACTGTGCAATATTGTAATGATATCTAAATAATCAATAAATTCACAAGAGTACCTACCGAGTACAGACAAGTTTATATTATTTCCATTTAGCTAGTCCGGTTCCAGTTATTTAACAAATTTCTGAAAGACTCTTAACATAACATGTATACCATAAAACATTAAAGTACACCTATATAGATACCTTTCATATTAGATAAAAGCTATTATCAAAAGTGAAAGAAAGTATAAATCAATTACAGATGAGACAGTCAGTGAAACGATTAATTCTGTTTGAAAAGATTGATTTGCTTCTGTCTGTTACTTATTAAAATGGCGATTCATTGTAAGAACGACACATGTAAATTCTAAATGCAATTAGATCACCACTAAGCTGCGCAACAGAAACTAATTACTTAGCTGACAAATAATTTCCATTAACTGCGGAGCTTTCAACCAATGTATGGCACCATGTTGTTGACATAAGCACAATGAATAAAAGTGCTAAATCGGGTCAGTAGATTTTGGATATCCGTTTTTATGTTGTGGATGAAACTCATGGTAGCTCATAACCATAGAATTTTACAAACCAACATCATTACAAATTGACGGCCAACTTCTGGTGGCACAACAACAAAGGGGATTTCACTCTGAATCACGGGTTCGATTCCCGAATCAAGTTATATACGTTCATATCGTACCTAAATAATGCTGTAAGGAATGAATGAGCCAAAAGTTCTTGTGTTTTAGTTTGTGCTTACCCAAGTTTGACGTTGTAAAAACAGGAAGTTCTTGTGTGCTTTAGCACAATTTCATGCGAGTGCTGTGTCAACGTCCAGGGTAACGTCGAAATGAGAAGAAAATGAGAAGTAGAGACTATTGTTCTGCTATTAGACCAAAAGGTGAAATAACAATTTTTGGAGATGACCAATGTTGACAAATCAACTAGTTTGAAACCCAATAAAATATTTATGTAACAGAAATAATGAATGATCAAATGATTAGTTTTATTTAACTATCGCCTGGGTTTTGTCGTTGTGACTTAAACAAAAGAAAATGATGAGCGTGTAAATAAGCGCTCGGAGTTGACGATATACTAAAAAAAAAATAGAAAAATATGTTGTTACGATGTTATCAGTAACGGTACGTAAATATTGAAGTAAGTTAACTTGGTACGTAAGATTAGTACTATTTGAAATAAAAGTTTTACAGATTGAATAGTGAACTGAAAATGTGAGTTGGTACTAATAAAAAATAAATGGTGTACAAATTCAGTAGTAAACTGAAAATATCAGTTGGTACTAATAAAAATAAATGGTGTACAAATTTAGTAGTAAACTGAAAATGTCGCGGTTGGTACTAATAAAAATAAATGGTGTACAAATTTAGTAGTAAACTGAAATGTCAGTTGGTTACTTCAATAAAAAAAATGGTGTACAAATTTAGTAGTAAAACTGAAAATGTCAGTTGGTACTAATAAAAATAAATGGTGTACAAATTTGGTAGTAAACTTGAAAATGTCAGTTGGTACTAACAAAAATAATAGTGGTGTACAAATTTTAGTAGTGCAAACTTTGAAAATGTCAGTTGGTACTAATAAAAAAAAATGGTGTACAAATTTAGTAGTAAACTGAAATGTCGAGTTGGTACTAACAAAAATAAATGGTTACAAATTTAGTAGTAAACTGAAGAAATGTCAGTTGATTCAAATAAAAATAAATGGTGGTACAAATTTAGTAGTAAACTGTAAATATCACTTCTTACGGATAATAAATACATGTTGTTACAAATTAAGTAATAAACTGGAAATGCCTTTTGGTACTAAAAATAATACATGTTGTTGCATAATGAGTATTAAACTGGAAATGCAAGTATAATCAATTTCGTTACAAATTGAGTAGTACCTGGAATGCCAGTTGGTACTAATTCAAATAGGTACATGCTTTTACAAATTAAGTAGTAAACTGGAAATTCCAGTTGGTACTACCAAGAAACAATTGAATAAAATGAATAATAAGCTGACTTGGTTAGGTCAGCTGGTATTAACAAGAAACAATTGATTCAAATATGTATTCAGTTGACTTGGTTAGGTCAGCTAGTGATAACAAGAAACAATAGATTAAAATAAGTAGTAAGCTGACTTGGTTAGATCAGCTGGTACTAATAAGAAACAACTGATTAAAATAAGTAGTAAGTTGACTTGGTTATGTCAGCTGGTGATAAGAAACAATAGATTCAAATAAGTAGTAAGCTGACTTGGTTAGATCAGCTGGTACTAAACGAAACAATTGATTCAAATAAGTGGTAAGATTGACTTGGTTGGGTCAACTGGTGATAACAAGAAACAATAGATTAAAATAGAAGTAGTAAAGCTGACTTGGTTAGATCAGCTGGTATAATTAACAAGAAACAATTGATTCAAATAAGTAGTAAGCTGACTTGGTTTGGTTAGCCGGTACCTTAACAAGAAACAATTATCTAAGTATTGAGGCAGACTTGTGTTTGGTCAGCTGATATTAATATTAATTAAGTAGTAGGCTGATTTGGTAATCAGCTGGTACTAATAAGCAACAATTGATTAAGATTAAGAAGTAGTAGGGTGACTTAGTTTTGGTCAACCGGTAATTACCGGTAATAAAAAAGAAACAACTGTTAAAGATACAAGTACTAACAAGTTTCTATTGTATAAATGGCCCCATTTAAGAAATGTATCAAATACCACTTTTGAATTGTTGGGCTGCAAAAAATGATTTCGCGTAAATATAAATTTATGGTCATTTGTTAATCACACATTTTTGAAATTGAAAGATTGATTCATACTTTATACAACTGAGTACGAATTCACGACGTTTATTGACAAATTGATAACAATAAAACGAGTACTACACAAGTAATGATAATGGCGTACTAATCCGATTCAAAAACAATTTAATTGCGTAAACTGCTGACCGCAGCTGATATTGTACGGTGACACCGTACATATTATAGTATCATTTGTTGACAATCGACAATTTGCAATTTAATACTGATACAGCTAATACATGCACTTTTAATCTATCTAGTTCTTGGCAAAGTAAAGGCCGAACATAAATGACAATTAAGCATCATTACTTAATATGTGGTATACTATACCCAGTTACTAAATATATGGTAAAGCGGTGTTGAATGCACAATAACACAGTTTTCACAATGCCTGATAGAATCTGTGCCATAGTTTTTTAGCTATACCTAAGTACCCAAAAAGAAAAAGAAAAAATAAACAGGACTTGATTACTTCCCGCTCATTTTTGAAAAGGAATTTTCGCCTCCAAGAATATAGTCTCTAGTCAGGATCAGCTGGCTAGAACGAAGAGGGAAATTCAAGTGTTTTATAAATGACGCCGTTGCGTACTAAATTATCAGTTGACCGACCACATTACTAGTTCCTTTTGGGTTTAATTTTACGTGGTATTTGCATAAAGTTAAGTATCATTATGAATTAGAGGTGTGTTGCTCTCTTTGATGTTCAAATGAAAAACAAATAAATAAATTCTTTAATTTTGACTTACTTCACTAAGTAATATCTAAATATTTAACTTAGGTATAATACCTTTGCAGAACATGAGTACGCTAAGAAATGTGTACGTATTATATTGGGATCATAAAGTTACGTTTACCTTTGTAGGCCAGTGTAAAACACTATGTACTGAATGTTATTTCCACCACAGAATATATCTGACTCTGGTGTATATGTTTGTTAGGTGTGAGAGCCTAAATTAATTGAACGAGCAAAATGGATACACCGAACACCAAGTTCACTGGTAAAAGTTTATTTTTAACTGTCAATTTTGAACACAGTCAAGTCAATTTTAACAACAAAGTTTATGGAATTTACACCAAAAAAGAAGGCACAATGCAGTTAACACAAATACTACTAATTCATGGCAAGCATATGGCTAAAGATTTATTTTTACATAGGTACAAGCGATATGGATCGCTGCGACGGTGACGACTGAATCTGAGTCACCACGGAGAATATAAAAACAAGTATTATAACAATTTAACAATATGTGCCCCCTTACACCTTCGTATTTCTTTAAGAATACACTTGTACTGTCATAATAGAATTGATTAAGATTTACTTATTCTCATTCATGACTCGAGATTACAGATCAGTCTTCTCGGACTTGGCTGTTGCTCTCACGATATCCAGGTACTGGATAACGAGTTGTCGCACTTTTCATAAGCACAATCTAACAAAAGATCAATCGCGTGACCGGAAGTATAGCTCTAGATGGGGAGCCCGGAGCTCCGACAATGTCACTGTCGGAGGTTGTATATATTCACTAGCAGTTTTGAAATGAAAAAAAAACAAAATTAAAAATAATTTATTGTACCGCAATATACACAATTAAGTACAACTAAACAGGTAAATGTTTGTGACATTTGTAACATACTTTGCAGAATTTGAACATCACTTAACATCTATGTCTTCCTTACTAGCGAGGAGGTCAACAAAAGTTAACAATACAGAATAAAAATAAAGTAGATAGTCAGAAATATGACGTTTTGTCATTATATACGGCCATTCTCCTGTATCATCTAAGATCAAAGAATATATTTTAAGAAATAAACTCAACCTTTTGTGAATAGAATACATAAATAGCCTTGTTCTATTACAAGGTTAAGATGGAAAAAAATAGATTTCATTTGCATAATAACTATTATGATATTAAAATAGTTATTGAAATTCTTAATATAACACAAATAATGAACTCTAAACTAGTATCAATAATCCCTCAATAAAGATCTTTGTGCCACCTGAGTTAACGCGTGCAGAAAAAATCTATCAATATATTTTCTCCTGCAACTCTGTAGTGCAGTCAGAAGCGTTGGATGCTAAGTTTTACTCAACAACAATACACAATGGCAAGTACTTTTATACTGGGAAATATAATATTAAATAATAGAATTCTATGGAGCCAGCAGAAAAAAGATTACACATAAACAGATTCTATTAGCTCATTTTATATTAAGAACAATATGCTTTAGTTCTTTCTCGGTTTATACAAATAGTTCATATATTTTGTCAGACATCCTGATAAGTCAAGAACATAAAGCTATTACAAACAAAATAAAGTCGTTCATTCTGCACGATCTGGCATACAAATTCAAAATAAATACATGTTTATTTAAGCCACCAGTCACCATGCAAAATATCAAACAATTTGAAATCGAGTCGAATTTGAAAATAATTCGAATTAGTCCAGATTTAAAGTCAGTAGAAAAAAAAACTAAATGCGTTTTGTAATCTAAATGATTACATCTGCTAAAAATTTTTAGTATTACAGAATAGAATTCTTATTTAACCCCAATTTAATAAAATGTGATTCATTCATATTATTTTATTTGCAATAATGCTGCATACAATACATGTAGTTGTCAAACTGGATACTGAATTGGTAAAAAAAAAAAATGTTTTTCATATCAAATATTAACAAAAGAGGGGATTGTGGGGCATCTGCTACTTTAATTCAAATTATTGTAAGATTACGCACATGATACATCTTCATAGTAAAGTTTATGAAATTGGAGTTTTCGGTTAATTTGGAAAATATCTAAATTGGAAACTACTTACCTCTTGGACCTACATTTATATTTCGGAATGGAAAGTAGCGAAAAGTAAATTATCGAGATAAGCATATAGATTCTTTGTCGATATATATAAGATTCACTCGCAGTCATACTACCTCTTTGTATTTATCAGAATTATAAAAAAAGGAGAGGTGTGACGTATAGTGTTGTATACGTCGCCCCCACCACTGGCCGGTGGTGTGGGGATGTGTCAGTGCGCACTGCGCATTCTGATACGATACGTTGTGGTGGACGGACGTGTGTCCGGACACACTCATTGTCCTGGTGATTACGGTGGAACATCAGGATACCTGGTTGCGATGTACAGTTACGTGCGGTGGACGGGGCACGTAACCTTGCCGTAGGACGTCACAGTACTTATATTTTTTTTATTATAACTATTAGTTTTTTACGTTATTGTATTTGTTAATCCTAGTTCTGCGCCATACCTGCTGATTTATTTATGATCTATAAGTTCTACCTGTCGCTTGCCTGTAAGAAATTGCTGTAACGATAAGGCCGCCATTGTACATTAGCCTTTATGACACATTGTATTTCTGTTTATATTCATGGTGCAATAAAGAGTTACTTAATAATAAAAATAAGTCGCGATCTTTATCGACTATGCAAGACGTAAAGCTGTTTTCTATGATGTGATCTTCATAATGCAATATTATTTTAACGTTATGGCTGAACTGTACTATACCTTTTAGGTACTCTTCTCTGTTGCTTTTCTCTTATAGGAAACTCTGTAAGAAGCACTCTGTTACCTCCTGGAGTCCGTCCGTACGCATTAGAGTTAGAACGCCTTCAGTGGTCGTGTACGCAAAATTTCCTATCTGCCAGTTGCGATGGGTTATGTTGATTTTTGTGAATGTGAGAGTTTTTATATCCAAACTATGTGTTCATTCGTACCTATAGAATGTAATAATGCAATTTTTATTTTATCCAATTCGGATAACTAGATGGCGGTATACTGAGAGGCAAACAAACATACATGGCGGACCCGATGAAGAGATATGCTCATTACTGCCATCATAGGGACGTCTGCGTGGGATATCACAAAAATTGGTGAGTTTGAAGAATATTTTTCCACCCTTTTTCACATAAGTATATTTTGTCTGTGGGTCGGTGAATCGTTTAACGAATTTTAGGGTTCCGTACAAAAATGAAAAACTGAACCCTTATAGGATCACTAGTGCATCTGTCTGTCTGTCCGTCCGTCTGTCACAGCCAATTTTCTCCGAATCTACTGGACCAAATCAGATGAAATTTGGTAGGATGACCCAAACACAGATGTGAAAACACAGATGTAAATAACAACTATTTTTTTTTAAACTAAGTCATTTTCGGGGGATAAATCTAGGGGATAAAAAGAACTGTTTTGTAACCTTACAACTTCTGATGATAAATATCAAATGAAGGGCTCGTTGAGGATGAGGACAAATATATTTTTGTTATTACAGTAAAATAAATAGTTTTGATTGTATATCGCATGAAAGAAGACGATAATTTAGCTTCTCTGATCGACTCGAAACACTGAGCCTAACTAATTTTGAAAAATTTACACAAATAGTAGTTCACGCCTGCTACAGGAAAATCCCATAAGAATTGCGCATTGTATGAACCCACCTTCCGGTCTCTCATGGCGGTTTTGATAAAACTACTGCAGTCTTTGATGTTTTCGGACGCTTTCTGGGTATACATAACTAGTTAGCAGTTTATACCTGATGATAAGTATACATGCTATATTTAGCATAATATGGCACTACGCACGCAGACAGTATTTGTAAGCAAAGAGTATATGTTGGTATTGACTTGTGCCCGTCATAAATAAATAGGTACAAAAAACTTGAACACATAATATAATATAAACAGGATTTAGCATGAACCTTTTTTATCTAATTATTGTAGCTGACGTTTTGGGAACGTTGTATCGTCCGTGGTCACAGCCAGAAAAAAAACCGGCCAAGTGCGAGTCAAACTCGCGCACTGAGGGTTCCGTACATGCAAAGCATCTGACATTATACGAGTAGTTCTAACTAAAAGACCAAGTAGTATTAAAAACACGTTAAAATCATTTATTCATAAAAAAAATATTCACAACTAGTTTCGTCGGTATAAAATAATCTTAAAAATAAAACAATAGAAAAAGAAATTAGTCAAAAATGCCACCCCGGACTGTACCCGGCTCAAAGGTACCCATAACGCTTGCCGCGTTTCCCCTTTGAATAGCTATAGATTACCTTTGAACCAGGTACCATCCGGAGCGGTAGTCATATCCACGGCACCTTAAACGCCGTCCTATCTCGCTAATAAAATGCTTCGCTTCTAAACACCATGGCCCGGCTGTTTCAACGGCAACTGGAAGGAACTCATACAAATTGGACAGAACCGACCAAGATATTTGACAATTTTGTCCAGCTGTCCAGCTGCCGCTTTTGCAGCCGCACCGACCCGGAGACCGCATAAATTATGAGATGAGACGACAGCCAATGCGGACACAAGTTGCGTCCCAACTAAATCCCTAATCTGCGTAACATCGCCCTTTGCATCGCCCTCTGCCAAGGAATCAACGTCAGACCATCAGGTCGCTCACTTTCCATCAGTGCGCGAGAGACCTGGAGAAGCTCCCTCTAACTGGCATGTTTGCAGATATCAGAGCCCTGCGAATAATATCATTCAAAGAATGATGACGCGACAACCGTCCCGCACACCTAGCACACCCAAGAGCATGGTGTCCATCAGCCTCTCTACCATTTTCCCGAAAATGCAACGGTGCGGTTCACACACGTCACAGCCTAACCTCAAAGCTACGGCTATCCTCAGGGAATCATTGTCCAGCAATGTTCCCATTTGAGGGGACGGACAGGACGGCGTATAACCAATGCCCCAGATTCGGGTTCGGGCTGAGCTGCGGCCTTTATTCTAGCCAAATGAGCACCATTTGCCTGACTCTCTAAATCCTCATAAATAGACTTTGAGATCTTGTCATCCCAAAGCCGTTGCACCTCAGGCGTACAGGAACCGAAGAGTTAGGATGTTTCGCAACCCAGGCTGTCACCATTGAAAGAAAGTAAATTAGTCACTAGATTGACTACCCCATGCGAAGAGGCCAGGAAAGCCGGGAGCAAAACATCCTGTAAGCGGCGAATACCAAGACCTCCGTACCGCACGGGTAAAGAAGCCTGTTTCCACTGCGCTTCATCAAGTTTGACGTTGAGAATGTCTTCTAGAATTGACTTTAACGCATTGTCAAACTGCTCTATTTCTTGAGGGCACACTGTCCATAGAAGGGATCGTGTCCTCATAATGTAGGTCAACCGAGGAATTGCCAGGGAGTTACGAAGGAGCACCAGCGAAACGTGGGAAGATAAATTTTTCAAGCGATCATGAGAGGCAACAAGATTTGACAATTTACCAATAATGGAGGGGGGTATCCCTTCCTTCGCCAAAAAAAATAGAGCCCCTAAAAAGGGTAAATTGGTTCCGTCTACGACCTCTACGACCTTCAAACCAGGCAACATAGACTCGAAACATGCTAAGGATGACAAGGCGGCTTGTCCACAAAAAAATATTTCACACTTGCTCGCACTTATCTCCAACCCAAGTTGTTTGAACATAACAGACAAATTTTGTAAGTCTGTTGCCACAATGTCAGGAGGGCCACCTAAGGTACCGTCATCTAAGTACCAAACATTCAGTGGAGACTTTAAACTAGTGACTGAATTATGAATGGCCACACTAAAAATGAGGGGGCCTAAAGGATCACCCTGCTGTGCACCAACTTGCGACGAGATGAGTTTTCCCTGGAAAAACAGGTGACTGGACGAAGAATAGCATTGGAAAAGAAATGGATATGGATATGGAGTGTGTGCTCCAGGACCTCTTTCAAAATCAAGTCTCTTTCTACGCAGTTAAATGCATTAATCAGATCTACCTTTATAATAACGCTATTTTCATTTTGTTTAAAAACAAACTTAACTTTTCAGTTCGATCCATAAGATTAATACTGAATCCAGCACAAAAATAACACTTTTTTTTAGACTTCCAATATCTATTTACAATTTTCAGACTTATTCCTGTATAAGTACTATTAAACCTTGCTTTTTGCCAAATTTTATAATTTTAGGTCAATGGAAAGTACCCCATAGGTTGATTGCTGCCTGAAATCGCAAAATATGCGAAAATTCGCAACATTTACGGTAATATCTCTTGATCGCGTTGACGTATATAGCGCAGTAAATAGACGAGAATCAAATTACAAACGGTCCAGCAATTGTGAATTTTTTGAAATGTTGTGTAGGATTATTGTGAGTATTCAAAATAAAAAGGGCACAATTGCCAAGTTTCCGCGTCCGTAGTAATCTTAAAAAAACTAAAAAAAAAAAAAAACTTTCTTCAGATTTAGGCTCGTATTTTCGTTTGAATGCATTTTTGCTAGGAAAGTGTTCTACAAAAACTTGTAGATAATTAAATTTCCTATTATTTACATTTTACATTTTGTATCTAGGACTGATAGTTACCGTGATGTGTGCTCATAAAAAAATTAAAAAAATCTTCTTTTTCTGAAATTTGTCAAACTTTTCACTTCAGAACGCTGTAATCTAGTTATGGCATATTTTAGGAGAATAAGCATTGAAACAAAATTTGTAGGGAATTTAATTACCTACAAAACGCATTTTGCATTTTTCTTGTAACCAACCCTGCAGAATGGGGAGTAAAACTCAATATTAAAAACTACGGAATATTGCTTTTTTTTGTTATAATATTTTTATTTTCTGCTATTACTGCGCCTCGGGTCTTTCGCTCCACGTGGGAATTTCAGGATATAAAGTAACCTATGTACTATTTCTGAGTATTTTTCTACTAGTATACCAAATTTAATACAAATTCGTCCATAGTTCATTGAATAAAGACCAAAATAGAGACTATGGGTAGGGTTTACTTACAAATGGTTCAATAGTTCTGAATTTTTGATATGTTATTTAGGATGGTTAGTAAGTGTTTAAAATGCAAGAGGCACGATTTCTCCCCCTTCCACGCCTCGCCATGCTGATGGAAAAACAAAAAAAAATTGCCACTTTATTCAGATTTACGCTCTCACCTTCATTTCAAATGCATTTTAGCTACATTAGAGTTCTACACAATGTTGTAAAAATAAATTTCCTATAATGTACATTTTATATTTTGTTTCTAGGACTAATAGTTATGGAGATGTGCACTTTAAAAAAATCGCATTTTTGATCGCATTTGGAAATTTGTCAAACTTTTTACTTTAGAGCGCTGTAATTCATTTATAGCCTACTCTAGGAAAATATATATTGGAATAAAATTTGAAGGAAATTTAATTACCTACAAAACACATGTAATTTTTTTAACCAACCCTACGGAGTAGGAGTAAAGTAAAAGTTAAAATATTACGTTTTGCTATCATATTTTATTGTCTACTAGCTGCCCGGGGGCTTTACTCCCATAGGAATATTGGGATAAAAAGTACCTTATGTGCTAGCCCTGATATTTTTCTACTAGCATACCAAATTTTATCGAAATCCGTCCAGTAGATTTTTTAAGATTGAGCAAGAAATATCACATCCAAACTTTTTCATTTTAAAATCGGGTTTCTTTCCCAATCTTTATTGCTGATGAAGCAAATATTATCTAATATCTGTACTTGATAATGTCCACAGACACTTTTACAGTGTCCCAATCAGGTACCGGTTACTCACCTGCAATGAATCACACTATAAATGGGAAAGTTTGGATGTGATATTTGTTGCTTAATCACACAAAATCTACTAGACGGATTTCGATTAAATTTGGTATACTAGTAGAAAAATATCAGGACTAGCACATAAGGTACTTTATATCCCGAAATTTCCATGGGAGCGAGGTTCAGTTAGTAAAAAGTAAAATATTATAGCAAAAACAATTTCCTTTGTTTTATCATTTAGTTTTACTCTCCACCTTGCAGGGTTGGTTAAGAAATATGCAATTGCGTTTTGCAGGTAATTAAATTCCCTACGATGTTTGTTCTGCTACTTTTTCTCCTAGAATAGGTCATGACTGGATTACATCGTTCTAAATTAAAAAAGATTGACGAATGTTTGAAAAATGAGATTTTTTTTATGGCAAAGGATTTTTTTCTCGGAAACTGTCAGTCCTAGAAACAAAATATAAAATGTAAATAACGGCAAATTTAATTTTCTACAACATTGTGTAGAACACTTTTCTAGCGAAAATGCACTTAAAAGAAAATATAAGCGAAAAACCGAACAAAGTGGTGATTTTTTTTTTATTTTTCCAATTTGGCGGCGAGTGCAAAAGCTATTCAATTGTGCCATATTTATTTTAAATACTTACAACCATCCTAAACAATAATATAAAAAAAATTGAGTTACTGGACCGCACGTAATTAACCCCTAGGGAAGGTTCGCTCTATTTACTGCGCTAATAATTTTGATAATTTTTTGCTGAAAGAGACCATGGATCCGAGTATTCGATTATTTCAACTTAATACTTTTAAGCGTTTCTGAGAATTTGATAGACCTATTCTATAAAATTTTAATATGCGTATTATTCATTTACGGAGTAAAAAGTTCTTCACCGTAATACAAAAGACGTCCACTGCTGGACAAAGTTAAGGATTTCCATAACATTGCGCTATCCAGCAACCTTCACCAGGTCGTCGGTACCGCCTGCCAACACTACGTTTTCCGGTTCGTGGTACTCGAGAACTTTTCGAACGGCTATCTGTTCTACGAGCTACACTGCCACTTAAGTTTGATTCTTATATATTAATAATACGCTGATTTAAGTTTAAATATACTTTGTTCCGTATGTCAATACTTATAGTAAAAAAGTAAGAAACTATTTTTTTATAATGATTGATAATCTTACCAATTCTAAAACTCTAAATGGCAATCAAAACTAATTGATTATCCACACGTTATGTCTTGTTGTGACCTACAAAGGTAGTTTGTTATGTAAATGGATTCACATTAATGCAATTGTTATGGAAATACGACGAGGCAACCCGCGTGATTTTATTGTGTCAACGACAACACTATTACGCGCATGCGATTTCGGACGTTTGATAGTAAACCCTGACATGTATACAAGCTGTTAGATACTAGCTTCGCCCCCCGGGCCTGTTCCTGTGGGAATTACCGGTAAACTTTTTTAGGGTTCCGTTCTGGTTTATGTAACATTGTATAATGATAAATTGTAAATATTGTACAGTGAATCCATACTAATATGAAATGAATGAACCTCAAAAGGCAAAAACGGAACCCTTATAAGATCACTTTGTTATCCGTCTGTCTGTCAAACTTTTTCTTCTCTGGAACGCTTAAAGATATCGGGTTGAAATTGATATCGAATACTCGGATCCATGGTCTCTTTCAGCAAACAAATAATCAAAACTAACGTCAACTCGATCAAGAGATATTACCGAAAATGTTACGATTTTTGGCATATTTTGCGATTTCAGACAGAAATCAAAACCTATAGGGTACTTCCCGTTGACCTAAAATTATGAAATTTGGCAAAAAGCAAGGTCTAACAGTACTTAAGTATACAGGAATAAATCTGAAAATTGTAAATATGTTGTGGGAAGTCTGAAAAAAGTGTTACAAACTTATTTTTGCGCTGGATTCAGTATGAATCTTAGGGATCGAACTGCAAAGTTAAGTTTGTTTTTGAAACTAGATACTTTGAGTGTACGGACCCTTCTTGGTGCGCGAGTTTGACTTGGACTTTGCCAGTTTTATAATCCAGTCTAAAATCCTACAGGTATGTCTATACGGTTCTGCGCAGCATCATATTCAACAATTAAAAACTTTTTCATTTCTCATACTCGGAAAGAAGTTTATATTTGATCCTAGTATTGGGTTGAAAATGCTTCTCCTTTCACGCGGGAGAGAATGTTTCATACAAATTCATTCGTACCCTAGGGAGGGAATTAATTTTAAAAACAGAACATAATAAATTCCTTTATTCCTGCTACTGTTATAAACATAGAAAAAAAATTACTTACATTTACATAGAAAAAAATACAGAGTTTGAAAAAAACTCAAAATAACTTGGATTAAAAACATTTCTTTTTTTTTTCTATGTCTTTGAATACTACATGTATTAGCCAATGGTAGCATTGAAAAAAAAAACATTTTTGGTAAAAGAAAAATTCTGCTGTATTTTTTTAGTTTTATCCATATTTTTCTTTATATGTAAATTAAAAATATTAATTATAAATATTATTATATGGTATATACTTAATTTTAATACTTAATTGTAATAAATGAATTAGGTGTATTGTCTACTAAGATTAAAAAGAAGAACCAAGGTGTTGAGTTCTTGAACACTGCA
>CM031575.1:4649909-4703095 GCA_018467065.1 Ephestia elutella
AATTAGAAATTCTTTGTGGAATTCATAACACGCATTAGTTTTCTATCTTTTTGTATAGCGCAGTATGGTAATTTTTATTTCCAAACACCTCCGTAATATATTCGTAATACCTTCGTAATATATGGCATTATGGGCCTAAATTCACGATGTAATAAGGCCCACTTTACGAGCAAGTGTGTTGAAATAGTATATTTTCAAACATTCACACGGGGCACAGCTTCGCAGTTCCTGGTCTTGAAAAAATCTTGAAGGTTCATATTTACTGCCATTCTTCTCTTTTCCGATATCGTTTTGAGTGCTTTCTATGAGCTTTGAGTTTATTTCTGAACTAAGATCTCCTACTTTTGTTCGGTTCAGTTTTGGCTATTGATGCTGTCGTCTTTATTGTATCTTCCACAATTGTTGGCCGAGCTAGTGATACGATGTTCCAATGTCCACTCGTGATACTGTATTTTACGAGTTGTTTTCCTCGTGTTGTTGACATCATATAAATATATCATAATTACTACTACCTATATGCATGGAAGACGTCCGTATTAGAATTTATAGAGGTGTGTACAATATACATACATGGTTCATTCCTTACCTTGTATGTGTTAATGTTTTTTTTACATATTTCGTTACAGTACTTGTGAATCATAGAGGTATTTTTTGCTACCTAACTTATCTATTGTTTTGTACCTATTATGTAATGCATATCTACTTACCTACATGCAAAATTATTTATCTATCATCGTAATACTATGTTTTAATAAATATTATATGACAATACTACACTTCGTTTACATTTGGTTACCCAATTATATATAGGTATACTTTTTTTTAAAAGCTACTTAATATTATTTTTCTGAATATTAAGTATACTTACTTAGCTGTTATGCGGCAAAAATTATCGTGTGTGATTAATTTTTTTTTGCAGCACCTATATGGATTCATTTTTGGGTTTAACCCGTGAATGAAAACGTAACAGACTTTTGCATTTATGATCTTATTATGTATTATGGACTAGTAATAACTACATCTAGTAACCGCCTTTGAATATTTAAAATAATCAAAGCTAGTAACGAACACGTTATATGATACAAAAGTTTCCTTGTATTATTCTATGTGTCAAAGAGAGCCGGGGAAAGGGGCGATTAAGGAAGGCGTATTGCCAAACTGTATACCAGTACAGACACCCATACTCTGCGTGCTCGATCACTTTGTGCTCATTAAAATAACAAATATTCATGAGCAAACTGCGTACGTACACAGAGCAGTCTGTATAAGTATACAGTTTGCTCGCAATGCGTATATGCCATTCTGTGTACCGAGTACAGACACCCCATAGTCTGTACTCTACTACGATGGGCTCATTATAATAAGAAATATTCTAAAGCAAACTACGTACGAATACAGAACAGTCTGTTTTCGCATATTTATAACACAAAATGCGAACGATGTTATTCTAAAAGTAGCTACATTAACATAATCATAATCTAAATTGGCTAAATTATCGTATATGAAAGGTTTTTTCAAAAGTAACACGATCCCACTAATATTATAAACTAGCTTAAGCCTGCCCCGGCTCCGCCGTAAGTACATACCCTATAACCTATGTCACTCCAGGGATAGTGTAGCTACCCAACAGTGAAAAGAATTACAAAAATCGGTCTAAGTAATTTCCGGGCCCTATTCATAACAAACAAACAATCCTTTTCTCTTTATAATATTACTAGCTGTACCCGCGACTTCATCCGCGTGAATTTAACAAAAAAGGTTCCTTTATTATATTATAACTTGTATTCATGCATAATTTAATCTATGGCTGCGTCAAAGTATTTACTTGAAATTACAAATTACAATAACAAATACTTTGTTTTAATTTGACGGACGCGTGCGAACTCGTTCAATTAGGCCAAAGAGCCACTGCCAGAGTGCGAAAGAATGCAAAGAATGTGCCAAACTATCCTTGGTGCGAAAGAGACAGAATGAGTCTGCTCTGCACTCATGGCATGTATTTTGCTCATAACAACGAAGCATGCCATTCTACCATACCACTGCAGCCAAAATTGTCTGTGCTCGTATATATTTCGCTTCTTATAAATTAGAGCAAACTGTATTATATTACAGAGTTGCTCTGTACTGGTAAGCAGTATGCTCTATAAGTACGAGAGCATATTGCGTGCGATCACAGAGCACTCCCTGTCTCTATTGATGGTACACATTATGGCAATACGCATTAAGGAAGTGGGCAGGTATCTGAATCTACGATTAGATTTTCCTGTCCTTCAATGCTAACAGCAAATTACCGTCTCAGACATGGGACGGATGTTTTCAAAATGACATGCAAAACAAGCAACACCGGTTAACCCAAATCCTTCGACTTCCGTAGGCGGAGCCCGCATCGCTTGCAACACAGCAAACCTAGTCTATGTTTATTATCGTTTCACTATCGTTTGTCACCGGCTCGTCATTCCATTGTAAATTGCAGTACTGTAAACCCATAATAATACACGACAAGGTCGCGTCGAAGTGGGGGGCCGGCGATGCATTGTGATCATGATCAGTTTCAGTAGTCGCGGAACCTGACGCGAGTCGCTAGCCCTACGTCAACCCTCCATAGGCATTCCGAAGACTTGACACCACCGCGATCTATTGTTACTTCGCGTTGAGTCACGAGTTTTTCATTGACGCTGTGACGTAAATAAAGTATTCACTTGTTTCGGTTCAAATCGGTATGTTTGATCAGCTGCAGGTGATGTAGACTGGGCCGCATCGAATCGCACAAGTGGTTCATCACCCTAAGTCTTCAGTAGCAATAGTGTCTTCTTGTTTTACTGTTCTGTTATCTAATATTGCGTGTTCGAACGTAACGACTAGTGCACGGGATTTGTTAATTGCATCGATGGAAATACCGGGCTGATTTACACGATTTTATGATAACGTTTTAAAATGTGTACTAGTTTTCATTATGAGTGGAAAATCATTCCTGTGGTGTTTTCGGTGTTTATGTTTGTCAGTGGTGAGTTTTTGCTTCTGTGTATCTAATTAGTTGCTCTAATTGTAGTAGTATACTATAGGTATATAAATATGCGTGTGCGCTACCAGACGTGTCATTTGAGTGTCGCGTCCCACGTGGAGAGCTCTATTTGAACCTCTATATTATAATGTAATACATAGATTATGTAACTTTAGTATCAATTCAAAAAGATATTGAAGTCCTTTAATATTATTACCTACGATCCAAATGAAAATTAAAGATTTCGTAAGTTGGTTAAACTTGACTGAATAAAACTGGATTTTTTAAATTTTGTTTTAATACTTTATTTTATGGAGAAAATAAATAAAACGCAGAATCCGAGTCGATTTTTATATATGTCTCTTTCCGTTTCGAGTTTTCACAATATGGTAAAAAGATTTTTTTTTTGTTTTTTTGGATTATTGACGTCACAATTTGGTAATTAAATTAATTCCTTGAATTTTCTTGTAAAAATTTAAGAAATTAATACTTAATACTTAAATTGTTACACAATTGAACAATCGGATGTATGTTAGATTTGTTTCTAAATGCGGTGTTACCGTGTTTCCAGTTGTTACTGTAAGCATAGGTATCACACCACAGGTAGAGTAAAGTCAATTTATCCATAATTGTCCTATTATGTTAACAATCTTACCATGTCTTTTTATGATTTTACGAGAATATAAATTAAAATAGACTTTTTAGGAAATTACTTTCGTGGTTAATTAATATTTTACTTTAGAATGTTTAGGTTTAAACTAATATTAGATTTATTTTCAACAAAATTCAAAAAAAGTTTACATAATAGGACAATTAAGAAAAAATGGAGTTTACTGCTATAAATAATTATGTTAATTGTTTATTCCATTACGACCAAGGTGAACATGATTTTGATGCTGTTCTTCAAGTACGTAACACATATATATATAGAACTAGCCGCGCCCAGTGGCTCCGCTCCCGTGGGAATTTCAAAAGTACCCTGCGTGGTATTCCAGGTATTTTTCTACTCGTATACCAAATTTCATACCAAAATCCGTCCAGTAGATTTTGCGTGATTGAGTAACAAATCCTCTCAAACTTTCATCCAAACTTTCGCATTTATAATATTAGTACTAAGTAGGAGAGTAGGATTCTTGCGTGTAACTGAGTGTAAGACAGACAACGTACAGCCAAAACCACCGGGCGTAGGAAGCTGAAATTTGGCATGTAGGTTCCTTAGGGACTCTAGGGGACCACTAAGATAAAATTTTCCCATAATTCTCACGGGAACAAAATCTCGGGTCCCTGCTAGTACATAATTAAACAGAATCAGGGATTGTAATTGTAATAGAAGTGCAATGTTCTTCATTGTTTACTTTATGAAAAACTAGCTTTTGCCCGCGGCTTCGCCCGCGTGAATTTCCCACGGGAACAGTGCTTTTTCCCGGGATAAAAAGTAGCCTATGTGCTATTCCAGGTCATTATCTACCTCTGTACCAAATTTCATCGAAATCCGTCCAGTAGATTTTGCGTGATTGAGTAACAAACATCCTCACAAACTCACAAACTCACAAATTCACAAACTCACAAACTCACAAACTCACATCCAAACTTTCGCATTTATAATATTAGTATGGATAAAGTCTTGTTTTCCGCGATAAGCGGGGAATACCAAAGGTTTGATCAAGCGGGGATTACCAAATGTTTTATTCTTGAGTCTTAAATTATTATTGGCGTTATTTTAACAATATCTAGATATATGTTATTAAAAAAATATTATCAATCCAGACCGTATCAGTATCGGTTAATTTACCATCCTATATATGGCAATAGTTATTTGTGTAATCTTTTGTGATCACGATGTTCTCTGAAGCTACATAATAATGATAGTCGTTAATATTAAAAACAAACAAGTTAATTATTAAATAATTGGTCAAGTGCGTGTCGGGCCACGAACAATGTAGGGTTCCGAAGGTACCTATCCTGTAGAAATGCGGACACATGAACTTATATTTACTTCCACTTTTATATAACTAATGAAAATAACCTAAGTATATACCATCATATAGAATGAAAATTGTTCCTACGAATATTTTTCATACTAAAATCAATTTTGTAAGTTTATCGTCTATTACTCATTAACGTGTAAAGTCTACATAGCCGTGATAATTTTCCTTTTAAATTCATTATATTTGCAAATTATTATAATTTGTTTCATGTATCCACCCTCCACCATTTTCCTGTTCGAGGGGGGGGACACTTGACTCTAACAAAATTTATTACTTTAAAGTTAAATATTTTGCACACGGATCCCTAAATCAAAAAATGTTCTTCAGACACTCATAATATTTTTAAAAGACCTATCAAATGATACCCCACACGATGGTATAATCGAGAGAAAAATAAATCATCCCCACTTTAGGTGTAGGGGAGGCCCCCTAAAAAAAATATTTTTCCTAATTTTATTCTACAGTTCGCTCCGCGTAATAAATATGTATATCTCTACCAAATTACAGTTTTCTAGTACTAGTAGTCTCTGAGATTAGCCGCAGACAGACGGACGGACAGACATGACGAAACTATAAGGGTTCCTTGTTTACTTCGGAACCCTAAAAATGACACGACTGACAACTTACATAGCCACTATGTAAGTTGCCAGTTATGTTTCGGGGGAATGCAAGGAATGTAAAAATACCTCTCACATTAAAATCTGCAGGATTTATGGTGGAATAAAGAAATACTTACATACAAAAAAATACTTACATACATACTTATAATATATACTTATACATACATGAACCCTGAAAACACAACACTCCTTTTTTGGTCAGTCGTGTAATAAATATAATAAAATCAGTCGTAAAATTAAAATAGTTTTAGAATTTCCCGTTATAGAAATATAAATATTTATTTGCGTTAAATGTCTCAATCGTCTTGAGTACAGTCGACCGCACCTCAAGTTACCCTGCATGATCTCTTATGCCGCGGCCGCAGAGTCGAATTTGCAATGAATTTGAGTAGGTTGATGTGCTGTTGATTGTACATCATATACTGGAAAATCTTAGGAATTACCATAACTTTTACAGAAATATTTATAAAGACAGGAATATTTACACAGGTAGAACCAATTCCTACATTCACTACAGAACTATTGGCAAATGATGAAAGAAATGTAGAAATATAATTCGGCCTATGTAAAGACATCAACGGGTCATTGATTTTCCATAAATGTTGCATAATCCTTATCGTATCCTAATATTATAAAAGCGAAAGTAAGTTTGTTTGTTTGTTTATTTATTTATTTGTTTGTTTGTTAGTTGCCTCTTCACGCTTTATCTACTGAACCAATCTTCCAGAAATTTCGCTTACACATAGAAGTATTGAGGACATAGGGTACCTTTCATCCTGGGAATAAGCACTGTTCTCGTGATCACGCGGGCAAAGCTGCGAGCAAAAGCTAGATGATGATAATATTTGCCATCAATTTCAAACTCATAATTAATTAACACAATCAATTACAAGTCTGGCTGCGACCACGGTGAGCAAAGTGCAACCTTACATGAAACGTCAGCTGCAACGAATTATTATATACTTAATGTAATAAATTAATAATACATATAATTTGTGGCTAGTCCAATACTCTAAAAAAAATATTATATTATTTGGCAACATGCAGAAAAAATGAGGTAAATACTTTATTAACTAATATTACCTATTTCGGGCTCACTTCTGTGGATTTCACAGCCGACATAGATCGATGTTTAGAAGATAATTTGAGCTAGTAATACTACATAGATTAACAGGATTTTACATACTCTATTGGAAAGTATTGGCGGTTTAATAGTAAATATTATAATAACGTAAGTATAACATATAACTTAGAAAACTGCACTGGAATAACGCGTATTTATTTTATGTTAAATGCCCTTAAGGAAAAAGCGCGTAAATTCAAGTGCACTTTTTATACTTTAATAAGCTTTCAATAAATATCTAAATAGCTATCAATAAATATGACTAGTCTGATTGACAATATAAATAAATTACACCAAATACTAAACTCTCATGATTTTATATAGTGACATCACAAAATGCGTAAAAATCATAGAGTTTATCTGTCGAGTCGAGTGCGCATATTCGTTTGACAAAACAAAATAATGTATCTATGACATAAACATGTTCTATAAATATATAAATTCATTAAATAATAATTAAATTATTCATTTTTTTACAAGAGAACTGCTAACGGTGTTTAATATGCTCACTCTTGCATAAATAAAATCACGATACGACCTCTATGTTTCAAGAGTAAAAAACTAGTCCATTGTATTGTCTACATCAGTCTTATATTTAATTTATTACCTACCTATTTTTTTAAATTAAACA
Organism: Ephestia elutella; assembly: GCA_018467065.1. Classification (NCBI taxonomy): domain Eukaryota; kingdom Metazoa; phylum Arthropoda; class Insecta; order Lepidoptera; family Pyralidae; genus Ephestia; species Ephestia elutella. The sequence continues at coordinate 4,657,273 of CM031575.1, forward strand.
TATGATAACCTATACCTAATATGTCACAATTTGTTTGCATTTTAAGTTAATCTTATTTAAAAATACTAATGGCAAATAACAGGTCAAAATTCACAAGAACACCTAGGATACATGATGGCATTAATCATGAAACATTACAAAATCTTGACTTTGACCTTTCCTTACTACTTATAACAAAAACTTAAGCTAAATTAGCGAGTAAATGATCCTGTCTTCAGGGTTCATTGAGAGCAAATTCTGTAGAATCTTCGTCGGGGACGCATATGACAATGCTCCCGATTTTGTTTGCCGTGTAGCCGGTAGGACATCGCTTGCCGCCGACGAACACTGAACAATGCATGGCGCTGATTAAACAAAACAGCATCACTATTAGGAAAATACACCGCATGTTTGTCTGAAAAAAAAAGAAAGATTTATATAAAACACTTCCTATTGTGAAAACTGCTGAAGCTAACCAGAGGAATCGAGCAATATCTGTTATTCTATGCCAAATGTTTTGTGATCCGGTTGAACCTATTGATAGTAGGTGCAACAATTTTTTTTTGGGGTTTTTCAGAATTCGTATGTACGTATGGTAAAGCTACTTGTATGAAATTATGGAGGGAAAGCAGTTTGATTTTATATACTTGGGTATAAACTTCTAAAAGAGCATCGACTATTCCTTAATTTCAATTTAAATGGCAGCGTCGTTATTTATTTTTAAAGCATTTAGCATTTTGCTCTTTATTTTTTTTAATGACATGCATAGTCGATTTGTTTCCTTTTGAGGTCAATTCGTCGCACTTTATTAATACCACCTGTTTCGGAACATTCCATGCCTGTCCAATGTGCCTCTTTTTAAGATAATTGTTTGTTAAGGGCTCTCAGTAAGTGAAAACGGCAATATTGGCTGTTTTCTATAAGCTGCTGTTTAAAGAATTGAAGAGTTTTCGCCCTGAAATTTCTGATATGTATTGTAGAACGTATGTTTAAAGGGAGGACTGTTTCCAAAACATGATGGGAAAAATTTTGCTCGATAGAAAAAAATCCTGAAGTTACCTCTAAAATTTCATATGAATACAGATAACATCCGTGTTTTATAATAAAAAATGTTTTAAAATCACCAACACAAAGGTATTTTACCTTTTCGACTTCGTGACTGATTTAAATTTTTGAAAAACTAAACATTTCTATTAACTTTTTGATAAAAATGTGAATGGCGCGCAACCGGGACGTCCCCCCCCGCCTCAGCCGCTTCATATGAATTTTCGCTGACCGCCTAACCCCCCTTAATTGTTGATAATTGTTTTTTAAAAAAAATGATAAAAATTCTTCAGTTTTATTTATACTAACTAAACCTACCCATAATTTATTCATCGTGATGTAAAATGTTTATAGATTTCAATATGTTGCATTTGAAAGAACCGGTGAGATTTGTGACGATTAGGTAGGTATAATAAATACTTTGTTAATGTTGCATTTGGTCACATAACCAATTCTGTAGTAAGAAAATCTCACAATCTCTGACGCAATTGTATCTTTACAAAGATCGCCAATGCTTATGTGGAGGAAATCGGTATGAATTCTAAAGTTCATACTAGCGTAACTCTAAAATATTTTTTGACATATAGTTGAAACAAGTTGAATACACCGTTACACGTGCCTTGTTTTATAAAACCACTGATTCAATAATGTTATCATATCACATTTGTCACACTCTGTATATTGTAGAGTCCTTTAATGCAAGCAACTAAGATAGTGCAAGAAGAAAGGCAAACATTGATAACAAATAAGGTAACCGAAATAAAGAAAAAATTCTGAAAAATTGCTGGTGAAACAAAATTAATCTCTATCACACTGAATGTATGCATCAATATACAGTAAACACTGAACACGTTAAGATAATATTATGTTCATACGGACTTGATTTTAACTAATGCAAAAATATTCAAGGAATTTTTGTTTAGTAATAGAGTAAAAATGATTTGGTACCAACTTAATTAGCATTTTTCTCGCACCCAAATAACGCGTGACGTTTCACAGCTCTACGGTGCTAATTAATAAATAGACAAATTAATTAAAATATATAAAATTAGTTAACTTACTGTTTTTACGTCCAAAATATAATTGATTTCACAATAACTCGTAAGAAATTCACTTTTGTTGGAAATTACTTCCAAATCCAAAGATATCTCAAGGCTTCACGATAAACAGATCAAGAACAAAATAGACCACAAACTTGCACTGTTCTTGCACTTGAGCACGCCCATCCAAGTCGGCGATTTCGAGTGAATAACTTTCAATATTTTTCGCCGCCGATACCACCTCTATGACTAAGCCTCTTTGCCACACTAGGGCTGTGATAAATTCATAACCATCTTATATTCACGAGGAAAAGTCTTCTGATTGAATGATGAGCATGACTAACGTAATACAATTTATTGTCAACTCCTCGTATGTAGGGAGACGAGCAACATACCTAGTAATGTTTCGACAATTTGGGACATATTTTTTCTCCAACCAGTATTGCCAAATTACTCTCTCGCAGTTGACCTACAATTTTTCCTAAAAGTCACATACACAGTCTGGAGACTGCCAATGCTTTACTTTCTTGTATGTTAGTGGCCAGTAATTTAAATTAAGCCTACCTTTTTATATGTCCGCTGTGATGTTGTCATGAGGAAATGTTGCTGCCGCAGTGCCGCCCATACTGCCAGCCAGTAAGCAATATTGCCGATAAAGTTGGTGTCTTAATCCACCTTCGAGAATAAACAAACGCACAACCTCACGTCCTAAATAGGTACTTACGTACCATCTAAAACAAAGCATATGATATATTATAGAAGCGTCATAATCCTAATATTAAGACGTCCTGAGATAAGTTCGTATAAGCATGTATCACCATTATGATGCCAGGAAGTATTTGAATATCTATTTATTTACTCACAATTGTATGATATCTAATCAATTTACCAACTAAATACTTACGTATCCACTCATTTGTGGCCAAACGAAGAAATTAGAGAGGGACAGGCGCGTATCAGGTAAGGAGATCAGCAATATAGCCTAGACTTTAAAATCGTCAGTTTTGTTGCAAGAATCTCATTACGAATATAGTACAGGGCTTTGTACAAATTTTCCTGCATCAGATAGGTAAAGGTAAGCAACAACGTTGACCTAAAATCAGGTTTTATGTGGTCACTGACAATGGCTAGGAGCGTCCGTGGAAAAACGATGTTTTATTCAAATGCTATTATATCAAATGCTGGTTTTCTTGTGCGTGGTCAGTTCAGTATTTATTGTGTAACTTCTTTGCTCTAGTATCATTTATAAATAGGTCTTAACTTGACATGTTTGCTGGTTTTACCCATTGAATTTTTTACAGTACAAAAGATAATACTTTCTTACTCAGTCTACACTACTTAGTTGAAAATATATTTTCATAGTCTGAGATTTTCATAACAGTTGTAAATGTCGTATACAAATTATTACTCTTTATGTTATAGCCAGTTCAGTAAACTGTACTGGACAACCCTGGCACAAACAAAAAAAATATTTGTTTTACGACAACCTGAGCAAACTGCAACAGTGAGGTCGCTGTTGATAAATTGATAATATGACGTAATTCAATTTGTTTACGAATTAGATTGCATTCACCTCATAGATCTAGTATTATTAGCATTATACTTTATCTAAGATTCACCTTCACTACGACCTAACAACTGCGTAGACTGACAACATAGATGGTTTAGGAGCTACATATGTGATAAATAAAACAAGAGCTTTCAGTGTTCCAAATGATTCTACTTAACATTGCCTTAAAATAATACTTTCTAATTAAAACAAATACGAAATTTCTGCGGAAATGGTATCCATATTCCGTAAATGAAGATGCTCTATACCACTTGTAATCCAAACGAGGTGGTAGGTATGCAGGAAAACCCTTGCAAATTAGTCATGTTGAAAGTGGCACACGTCAGAAGAAACATACTTATTCATCTATGCTATGATCGGTTCTACAATAGACAGAAATCATCATCAATTTAAACAAAATTCTTCCGTTACTGACTGAGTGACTGGCAGACAACGTACAGCCAAAACTACTGGGCGTAGGAAGCTGAAATTTGGCATGAAGGTTCCTTAGGGAGTGTAGGAGAGCACTAAGAGAGAAATTTCCCGAAATTCCGACGGGAACAAAGTTCTGGTCCCATGCTAGTTGTGTATATTATTTTGTACTAGCTTTTGCCCGCCGCTTCGCCCGCGTGAATTTCCCACGGGAACAGTGCTTTTTCCCGGGATAAAAAGTAGCCTATGTGCTATTCCAGGTCATTATCTACCTCTGTACCAAATTTCATCGAAATCCGTCCAGTAGATTTTGCGTGATTGAGTAACAAACAACCTCACAAACTCACAAATTCACAAACTCACATCCAAACTTTCGCATTTATAATATTAGTATGGATGTTATGAGTTTTTTTTTCTATAGCAGGTACGGCCCAATGCATCGGTGGCCAATCCCTGAGTTTCGTGAGGTGGTCGGGAGTGAACGCAGTGGATTCTGCTCCTGTGTTTGTATACACAGCTAGTGGGGAAGAGGAGTCGCTTGTCGGTGCCTGCCTCGCCAGGTAACTTAATCTTTTTTTTAATACAAGATGGGTTTGCTCTTGACCACAACTTGCCCGAGAACAGAGATGAGGATTGATTGATTGTTTGATCAATAACTTATTCAGATCACTATCCTTTGAGTGGCTTTATTTTTATTCATTCCCTTGCTAGTGCAAGGCATTACCTAAAAGTAACTTTGAAATGCAGATGTCGCGAACTAGAGGATTGCGATGCAGTATTAGTGGCTCAGGGCCAGGGGAACTGCCACGGCATAGCGGACCATCACGGCCTGGAGCAGCGGCAGGATAGCGACGTCGCCTACTTCAAGAAAGCTTGCTTGGACAGTACGTACAGATACAGTCATTATCACGATTAAGGCCACATCAACGCACTGTTGTGTATAGGCCTCCTTTTTTTCGCACCACTTTCGTCTCATCCATTGTTTTCCCGTTATCCAAACAATTTCATTTGAGATTAGTTACAGTATATCGTTGTTCATTAGGGAGTAGGCAGAGCCAAGAGTCGTGAGACTCAAGGGCCACGTGTAGCTGAAGGGCTTATAGGTGGAATAGAGGTTCAGATATAGTGAGGTTGTTAGCCCTTCGTCTATGAGAGGAACCCCCAGTTTGAAGCCTTCCCTCGATTGATTTTACAATCTGCGCCGGAAGAAAAGCAGCTTCTTCGCTTTTCTTCGCTCCCAGACCTGCATGAAACAGTATCTATCTAATAATATTATACAATTTATTATACAGGTGGAGTTAACCTCACTTCCCGCTAAAGTGCCCTTAATACACTCCAGGCACTCCAGTAACAAAACTTAGCATTTTGTTTTTTTTTTTTATAATTTAGAACTTTAGTTCGCACGAAGTTGCAGGCTGGACGCAGGCCGCTTCCAGTTTCCATGTAGTTGTCTTATGTGAGGTCTACATCCAGCACTTCTTGTAGCCAAGATATGTGATTGAACTTTACATTGGCCAGTCAGCAGCGGTTGCAGCCAGCAGTGGTGGGCGGTGGAGAGCACCCCAGGATACAGCCTACATTCGGACAGCTCTCAGCAAGTGTTACCCAACACCACCCTCGCAGAGTGCTACCGTGCCGTCCTACGTCAAGACAATAACGTAGTCTATCGGTAAGAAGTAAATATAATATAATAGCACAATAGACAGATAAAGCAGTAGAGCAACTCCATACAAATGGCCCGATTTGACGCACGCACACAGACAAGCGCGTTTACACGGCCGCTAAGTGGTCATCGGTACCTAAGACGCAGGAGCGTCACGACACGATGTGCGCCGCTCAGTCTGGTCGCGGACGCGGATCGAGACGCCTCTCGCGCTGTGTCTGTGTAGCTACGTTTCATTCGTGACGTAGTTAAATAGCGCTCTGTATTATTACATATTACTTACAGTTAATTATTATAATGGACGCGTCACGATCACGCATGTATTGTTGTGTTTACGGATGCCTTAATTCAACTGTTATTACACCAACTATGTCATTTTTTAAACTTCCTGCTGATGCTGAGAGGTAAAATAATACCATAATAATCACTTTTTAGTAGTTTGTTACTTTTTTATGAGTAGTTTGCCTAATAAGCATATAAAATGGAAAACACTATACAGTTTGGACTTTTTACCGCCTTCCTTATGTCAGGGGCATAAGCGTTGTTATGGAACTGCAAGTGTTTAGTGGGATGTGCTGTTTGCCATACATAAAATAAGTAGGTACCTACCACATGTAACTTATATATACAGGCAGGTTCTATCAAACGGCAATTGTAAAAAAATATCTATAGCTGATCGAGTGAGTACATAGGTAGGTACATCAACCACTGAAACAATTTAGACAAAATGTTGTATGAGATAATTTAAGTAGGTACCGAGAATGGACATATGCTATAGTTTGCCCGCAACTTCGCTCACGTAAAATATATCTCTCTCAGCCTAAAGACGTCCACTGCTGGACAAAGGCCTCCCCCAAGGATTTTATCCATGGGGGGTTTTGCCGTAATCGCCACGCTTGGCAGACGGGTTGGCGATCGCAGTGTGATGGCATAGTACGCGGAAAGATGCTGCTGCCCATCCTCCGGTGTTTTAAATCCCTTAGTCGCCTCTTACGACACCCACGGGAGGAGATGGGTTGGTGCTATTCTAGGGCCACACCACAGGCCAAACGTAAAATATATAACGCCAACGAAATGCGCGGGAAAAGCTGTTATTTGAACAAAAAATTACTTTTTTACATTCGTATGTCTGCCAGCCCATCCGTCCATATGTCCGTACACTGGATAACTGAAATAACCACTGAACCGTTTGAACTGTTTTGTACCTACGGAGAAATTTTATTCGTTCTGAGGCCAAAGGCCACTTTATTTCCTAAACAAACTACCTACACACATACTATACAAACTACACGCCTGCTTTACGTTTTGTAGGCGCCAACCCTAGCGCTCCGCCTAGCCGTAGGTATAAACTTCAAGGACGCGACTCAGTTGCTCTACTGCTTTATCTCTGTCTATTGTGATAATAGCAATGAGTCAAATTCTTGGTCCAAAGTTCTTGCCAAAGGAGGTACCTCCTTTGACAAGAACTTTGGACCAAGTACCTATTATCAATCTGATTTTAAAATTGCTCATTTTTAACAGCATAATACTTGCCTCTGCTTTTTTGAGTGTAGGCTATTTTGAACAATATTGAGATCATTTTTTTTTTCTCATTCGGTGTCTAATCCCACGACGCGTGTGAAACGTGGGCGCTCACCGGAAGGTGAAAAACCCGATTACCTCGCTTGCAATGCGCTATCCGTACGTGGGAAATTCCAAATATATGAGGGAAGTAAAGTCAATAAGGATCAAAGTCTCATGCACCCAAGTAAGATGAGGTGTTTCTGTGGCTTTCATACATATCACGAATTTATCCCTTGCGGGATTGACAGAGCCACGAGTCGAAGAGACTCAAAGGCCACATAGTGGGCTAATTGGTGGAATGAAGATTCAGATATAGTGATAGTTGGTAGCACATTGCCCAGATTTGACTTAAACACTATTTATTTATGCTGTGACTTAAACACTATTTATTTATCCTGTGACTTAAACACTATTTAGCTCTGCGCAGTGGGTGGGTCCGGACGGTCTGTTGGACCCGTCGGCAGTGACGTCCCCTGGGGTGCCGGGGACCTGCGTGCTCAACGGGGAAGACAAGTTTTCTGAACCAGAGTCCTACCGGGTCTCCAATTACTACACCGTTTACATTGAAAACCAGTGTCGGCACGACTGTGAGTCACTTTTGTTAAACTAGTTTTTTGACCGCAATTTCGCGCGACCTTGATTAATTACTAGCTTTTGCCCGCGGCTTCGCTCGCGTGAATTCCCTCGGGAACACTGCTTTTTCACGGGATTAAAAGTACCCTATGTCCTTCTAAGCACTTTTAACTATGTGTATGCGAATTTTCAGGAGGATTGGTTCGTAGATAGATCCTAAAACGTCCTGAAGGTTTATAATATTAGTTAGGAGATCCTAACTAATATTATAAACCTTCAGGACGTTTTAGGATTTATTGATTTTTTTTTTTTTGTTAATATCTCAGGTTCTAAGCGGCGTTTCAAGATGAAACATGCGCCTGCGAATTTAAGTTACAGTAATAAAATTAAATAATGGCTGAGAGAAGAAGAAGAAGAAGAATGGCAATAAACCGTGCCGCACCGTAAATATTTAAATTCATCACATTATAAATATAAGGCTTTCAAAAACAAATAACTACAAGACAATAACATTGCTTATTTTGCGCTGATAACGGGTTATATCCACATTGACCCTCACCAGTCACCACTCGGTTATGTCGTAGCACTTCGTAGCACCCTCGTAGAGGCTCTACAATTGGAAAGTGTCGCTGCATATAAAACAGTCATTTTTATAACTTTTACAAAGTTTTATACATTTACCAATGTAAGATTTAATTGGCATTTATTTATATTTGGGAAGGCTTATAGTTAAGAAACTCGTAGGTATGTTTTGAATTAAAAGAAAGAACCAAGCAAAAAAGGTAGAAATCGAAAAATCTAAGCAAACAAAGTATCACAATTCAATGTTGCAATGTGTTTGTATTTTCTTAGTCTCAACTTTGTTTCAGATCCAAAGAAAATAGACAGATGTTCTTACGAAGAATATTATAATCAGACACTGAAACACGTCGATTTTACCTTGAAAAACTATACCAAAGATGAGGTAAGTGAGTGAAACATCTTGGAATTATTTATTTGTTTATTATAATGGGTACAATTTCTGAGAAATGAATATTAAGTAGGTAATAACTCGTACCTTTTCATGTTTCTTATATGGTATTCTTATTTATTAGAACTTCTTGGTAGCTATGTAGTGTTTTTTTGATTAGCATACAACTGACATTGAACAATGGTTTTAAGGAACTATTTACGGACATTTGTATTACGTTGAATACTCGTAAAGTTTTCAAAAATAGCGTGAAAATGTTTCCAGCAAACATTTTTGGTCGAATTATTATAAAATTACCTATTTATATCAAGAATAGGTAATTTTATGGTAATTTCGACCAAAAATGTTCGCAGGGACAAAAAATGTTTTGACCAGGGTTGGGTTACTATTTAGTGAGGTATGTACCTATATTTATAACGTTATCCTCTAAAAGTTCTGGTAAAATTAAGTTATTAACAGTATTTATTTAATGAAGAAGGAATTATAATGTGACTATTATGTATTTTATTTTTAGGAACTCACAATCACGATTAATTTGTTATAGTGCAAAACTGCCTGCGAGGTTGAACGTCACTTCGTGTGTCGAGGATTTTCCTGGACTGAACGTCGAGGACGCGATGGCGGTGTCAGCTCACGGGGGCTCTGCGACTTGCATAGCGAAGACCTGGTGACCACCGGGTCTTGGCTGTTGCGGCGCAACTCTGCTGCTGTGTACTACCGCCGCGTCATCTGCCTCAACAGTAAGTATAGCGCACTACTAGCTACCTAGCAAATATTTTTGGTCGAAATTACTATAAAATTACCTATTCTTGGTATAAATAGGTAATTTTATGATAATTTTGACCAAAAATGTTTGCTGGGTAGCTCTCCTGGTCTTTATAGGCAGCTGTGACTTGCAGGGTGGGGACCTGGTGACACTTGGCTCTTGGCTGTTGCGGCGTAACTCTGCTGCCGTGTACTATCGTCGTGTCATCTGCCTCAACAGCCAGTATAGCCATGGACCAATTAGACTAGAATTGGTCCATGGTATAGCACACTACTAGATAGCTCCTGTTCATTAGGCAGCTGTGACTTGTATGGTGAAGATCTGATGACCAAAGGCTCTTGGCGCGTCATCTGCCTCAACAGTCAGTGCACACTAGTACGCCAAAAACTCTCCTGTCCATGGAAGGTTGTATGTAGGAGATAGGTGGCTATTCAAAAGAAGTGTAAAGGAATGCGCACTGCTTCGTCATCCTGTGTTCTTAACATATCAAAGGAAATTATGCAAACTTGTTTCGATAAGTAAGTATAGAAAAATTCCAGATAAATTGTCTATTGCACTAGTTATCTATTTTGTAACTTATAAGTAGCCTACTAAGATTTTCCTTATTCATGTGTATTAGAAAATCATAGGCATCTACGGAAGGAAAATGAATGGCACGTGGGCATAACAGATTTATTTTTAGCTAAAGAGTAATGACTCAGTGCGCAAGTCATCAATTGGTAGGTAAATAAAATAGTAAATAAAAAACAGGCAAGAGTTAATTTCCTGTATAAATAAGTACTTATCTTAGGTAATACGATAAAAACGAGTAAGGAATTCGATAAAGACATCGTCTTTAGCAGTGGCTCGTGCTTAACATTGAATGATTATGTTGTATTGTCATTATCAATTTATTTTAATTTTATTTTCCAATGAAAAATATACCTAATCACCTAAAACGACTTTAGTTTTTCGATTTTGCTGCTGAAACTTAGGTCATGAAGTAAGAAGTAGCTATAATCTCCGACCTTTTTAATATTCGTAAAGAGTAGAAGGGTACCCTGGATAGAGACAGCGGGACTTAATAAGGACTTTTTACTTAAAATAATTTCTTCTAAGATTTTCTTGCAATCATTTAATCTAAAATTCTATATTCATCATTGACCTTCGTCATTGCTATGTTCGATCAATTTCTCAGAGCACTTGTCAAAGAGTCATACCAGACAACCTGTGCACACATGTGCAACATCATATTGTTTCAGTCACCGTGGATTGCGAGGGCAGTGACATGACAGTGACGTATCGACCGCACGGTTCGTTCCGCGGTCGCGTGTACGTGCCGGGCCGCGGCGAGCAATGCAGCGCGCGCGCAGCCGGCCGCGCCGTGCGCCTGACCTTGCCATTGTACGGCGACTGTGACGTCAACTTCGCGTACGCTATAACCAATACTCCTGCCGGCGTGACTAACAGGTGACTCAGAGGAAAGCATCGATTAACGGTCGCGGATGCTGCAAGAGAAATTTTAGTCCTAGCTACATAAGTGTAGTCATAAATTATCTGAAAGGCCTTATTGCCTCGCCTTTAAGATCAAAATCAAAAATTCTTTAGTTATTGAAACTTGGCCTTCAAAGAAGGCACTTTTATCATATTGCCTTGTGGATCTGCACTTAGGTATGTAGGAGACCCTACCGCACAAGCATCAGGGCTGAAAAAAGAAAGATATGAAACTTATGCTTATTAAAGATTACTAGCTTTGCCGGGGCCTCGCTGCCTTTGTAATTTAGGATGAAGATACCTTGAAGATTACTCTTTATGCCGGCCAAATTTCGGAAAAATCAGTTCGTTAGATTTTCCGCGTCTTCACAAATTTTCACATCTGCATTATTGATAAAACTGTACTGTTATCAGGACGATGGCCTATGTCATGGTGATGATCCAGAACAACCCCATCATCCAAACGGCCGGCGACCGCTGGGTGCGCGTGGGATGTTCGCCCGGCCCGCGCGCCGCGTCACATACTGTGGACGCCACCCTCGCCGTCACAGACACCGGGTGAGTCTCATTGCTTGGTCACTACAGATACAGTATCACGTCTTCATCCCTTACGGGGTAGACAGAGCCAGCTGTTATCAGTGATGATTCAGAACAACCCCATCATCCAAACGGCCGGCGACCGCTGGGTGCACCAGTCGAGACGCCACGCTCGCCGTCACAGACACCGGGTGAGTTTTTTAACATACGGCGGCAAACGAGCGAGCAGGTCTTCTGATGGTAATCACCGCTGCTTATGGACAACTGCAACATCAGGGGTATCGCAGAAGTGTTGCCGACCTTTCAAGAAGACGTAGTCCCGTTTTTTGAAGGTTCCAATCAGTTTCATTGCTTGATAAACAAAAACATAGTGTCACGTCTTCATCCCTTACGGAGTAAACAGAGCCAAGAGCCGTGAGGCCCGAAGGCCACGCTTAGCTGAATAGTAGGTTCTAAATTGAAAATTTGGGCTTTCTTCAAACAGCATTTAGAGGTCTTCCTTAAAATACTCGGCATCGACCCGGGATGTGATTATAAGTACCTAAGTACAATGATTGTCGATCAAATCTTGCATCAACTATGTAGAAATGGAAAAATCATTATTTACAGCGTGCACTATTTACATAGAATAATAAGAATAAGAGTATAGTATAATTTGTATAGTAAGAACATTTTTACAGTTAGATTCAGAAAATTCATTAATCTCCTCATCGTAAAAATAAATATATTTGGGTTAGCACTTGGCTCAAAAAGCCCGTGCTTTTCTCCAAATTTACCAGGCTAGTCCTGAGAATTCCAATTAGAAAAACAACAAAAATAATAATAATGCTCTAAGAGAATAAATAGAAGGCTTTTCATTCAATTTACATAATCCCAATACGTTTTGAAACATTTGTCCATCTCATGTTGTCATTAACGGAAAATTAGGTTCTTAGTATCAAATAGCTACCAAAGGTTATTAAGATGTCCTTCCAGAGTCATTCAAAATTTAATGGTCCTGTCCTGTCCGGCCTGACTCACATGTCGAACTCGCGGTTTTTCTCAGAAGTGCTAATGTAATGTCAATAAAATAAGATGCGATGCGGCCCGTGGGCGCATTCTACTTGTTCCGTTATGAAATGCACATTTTTTGGACTCTGAATCTCAAAATTAAAACCCTGATTGGATATGTTCAATGTATTGTCAAGGACTTTTTCGTTTTTACTTTGATCCAAAATATCTAAGTTTTAATTACCTAAAGGTTGAACTGTTGTCTAGAACAAATAATTGCCGGCCAGATAGGTATCATTACAAAGACGTTTTACTGCTACTCGTAGATCCGTCGTCCTGAAAGATCAAAAATACACTTAAATATGTTTCCAGCTATTATGCAACATTATTAATGTATAAAAAGGATTAACGAATACTGTCTCAGAATCTAAATGAATCATATGTGAAGATATTTATATTGGGTTTATTGATTGCCTTGTGGTCTAGTTAGGTAGGTAGTCGAATTACTCAAGTTTTCTCATACATGACGCATAATGTTTGGTCCTGAGTAAGTGGTGTGTAATATTATATCACACACAACGCGAGTGATAACAATCGTACAAATAGTGTCCTCGCGAGCATCCTGCCGTTGATTTTGTTTATGAGTCAAATCAAACTACTTCGATACGAGTAACTGTGTGGTCATCTGATAATCTTTCTTATCTTACGTTTTGTAAGGTCAATCCATCTTCATATTATTTTTTGGGTCAATATAGCATGTTTCTAAGCCAGTAGACCACGAAGGCCATATAGCTCGGTCATTTTAGATTTAAACTTAGACATTTGAAATTACTGAACGGGACCTTTTGTAATATGTTCGGCCCATCTCGGGATGACGCTCAAAAAATCCCTAATGGGAGAGCCCGGAAATCCTGGAAAACCTGGAATTTAATTTTAATATTCTGCGGTTTTACTATTATATCTCGAAAAAGACCCACAATTTCGAAAACATAGTCCTATTAAAAGTTTTAGAGCATTAAATTCTGCATTTTATGGGACTAAATACATATTTTTTGGACTACTCGGTCCCATACAAGTGCTCATCGAAGTTTAACAAATCCTACAGTTATTTTAAATGCGAAATTTTAGACATGTGCTAGGATGTATGTTTGATACCCAACTACGCAAAATCTACTAGACGGATTTCGATGAAAGATACACTGCTAGAAAAATACCGGATATAGTACATAAATAGGGTACCTACTTTTTTCCCGAAATTGTTGCGGGGGTAGGGCCCCGGGGCGCAGCTAATATAGCATTTTTCATTGGTATGGAAAACTTACTACGTCCCGGGGCTCCGCTCCCTTGGGAATTTCGGGATAAAAATTACCTTATGTGATTTTCCAAGACTTACTGCAAGAAAGTCCTGGGACTTTTTTGAGCGTTATCTCGGAAGGGGTCCGAACATATTCCTAAACGGGAGTTTAGTAATTTTAAATATCCAAGTTTGGTCAAAAATTGGCTTAAAATGACTGAGCTAATAGGTCATCGTGGTGTTGATGTTACGGGAAAACTTTCATATTGAACGCATCTCGCATTCGATTGTATATACCAGGTAGGTAGTTTACATGCTAGAGATTTTGATGAACTCTATCGTTTTTGGAGTAAATATCTCTAGTTATGGAATACTAGCTTTTGCCCGCGGCTTCGCCCGCGTGAATTTCCCACGGGAACAGTGCTTTTTCCCGGGATAAAAAGTAGCCTATGTGCTATTCCAGGTCATTATCTACCTCTGTAACAAATTTCATCGAAATCCGTCCAGTACATTTTGCGTGATTGAGTAACAAACATCCTCACAAACTCACAAATTCACAAACTCACATCCAAACATTCGCATTTATAATATTAGTATGGATTCGAAAGTTATGCAAAACCATAATTAAAGGTGTATTTATGCAACTAGGACATTACCTACCTGATTCATTGTTATAATTGAATACTTAGTACCTAATCGAATCAAAACTGTATGCAAATGTTATGCAAATTAGTTTTCTGAATCACATACCTAGGTATGTTTACAACGTCTGTGATTGTGACTAATTTAATTTAAAAAAAATCCCCGTCTCAAATCATATTTTGTAATAATTTGTGTCGTAATTATTAACATACTTCAAGGTTTTTCCCCAATAACTTCACATTCACAGCATTCACCCCTTAAATAAAAATTAAATATCAACATACCACCTACATAGGGTCGTATGTAGGGTCGACCTTGTTTTTTTCCCTTTTACTTAACGTACTTACAAGGAAAAAAAAAGGTGTAGAGTTGACCTGTGTATGGCTGATTAAGACGACGAACAGACAATTTTTAACTTAAAACCTACGTAAACAAAATGTATTTATTTATGGGTTGAATCCGCGCGCGGAAGTTCTTGTTGCTCGAAGGGTTGAATAAATAAGTATATGTTCAATTTTATGAATAGAAAGCCGTCGCTAGCCAGCGAGTCGCTGCCGCCGTCGCCAGCAGCCGCCAGCGCGGTGTACAGCGCCAGCGCAGCCCCGCTCACCATGTACGTGGTGCGCGCGGACGACTCCGCCGCCGGCGCTGCGGCCGTCTCGCTCGGGGAGCCTCTGGAGCTGAGGATAGAGACAACAGGTAATGTATAAGAAACTAGGTTTTGGTGGCTGCGCAGGGCATTTTTACTTTTGCAGTTGAGAGTTTGTTTAAATATATTTTGAAAATTGCATAAAGTCATCTTGGTCATCTACATAGATTGGTTATCGGTTGGGATTCGATGAAGAGCCGAAAGACTCTTTTGGCTTTTGCTATGAAAACGCAGCTCGGCCTTGGGCCTCGGGGTCGAGGCGCCTCGGCCTTCGGCTGCAGCCGAAGCAGCAACCATGGTTGCTGGGGATTCGAGATGAAATGAGGAGGTCATCCATGTAGATGTAGGGCTCGGCCTTCGGCCTCACCCCTCTCTTTGTGAGATAACATAATCAGGACGTCCATGTATACGAATGGCTCGGCCTTCGGCCTCGCCCCGCTCTTTTCGCTATATTGACTGGGCATCTTCAAATAGCTAAATTACAGACATTCACTGAAATATTTATAATTTGATTGCAGGCAGCACCGAGATCGAGGCATATCACTTGGTCGCATCGTCGCGCCTCGGAGACAGCTCGGTCTTGTTGCTGGACAGCAGAGGGTGCTCTACGGGACAGGTCAGTGGCATTAGAACACCGGCTGGGTAAAATAAATATCACTTTCTTCATTAGCACCCCCGAAAACTTTAAAAACAACGCGTTGTGACGTTTTTGTAAGAGCCTCAACACGACTTTTGTTTGCTTGCTTGTTTTGGGTGGACATTTTGCAGTGACCACTACGTGTTGTGGGTGATTTTTTCGCATATTTCATTTGCAGTAGATAAATGGATTTAAAACATGGGTGTAGCTACCGATCTATCCATTATACAGGGCTTCCGTGCTACAGAGGCTCTGAACCAGTGGCATAATAATAGGCTGGCCCCTCAAGTCGCCAGGTACTTGGAGGATGACTTTATTTTTCGTCCTCGTAAGGAGCCCAGGAATTGATTTGCCGATGAATTTACCACAGAGCCCCGAAGAGTGTAGCTGTGCCACTGTTAACGCAGTTAAGTATAATAATATCTATCTGTATGCCCTTTTCTCTGTGTAGGTGGATTTTCCCCCATTCACTCGGTCTTGGCTGAGCGGCACGCAGCGTCTGGCGGCGCGGTTCAAGGCGTTCCGCTTCCCGACCTCACACGTGGTCAGGTTCGCGCTCATGGTGCGCTTCTGCGAGGACAAATGTGCGCCCGTGAGTTTTCATTTTGATTTTTTAATGAGGAGGAGTGATCAAGTGATAGGCGTGGAAGCTGTAAGGATTAGTAGCTGAGGAGATTCATATTATTTGCTTATCCCCACAGGAAACGGGCCGATGAGTTTGTTTGAACGCGCCAATCTTGTTGAAAATATTTTTCTGTAAATGAAGCCACATTCATGAGGAGGGCTATCAAGAATGCGGCTATGTGCGGATGACAACACCAAAGATTTAACTAAAACTAAGACAAAAAAAAAAACAAATGCATTTTTTTTTATTAAAGATGGGTTTGCCCACATTCTTGCCCGAGGACAGGGATGAGGTCTACAGTGTAGCGGGCTTACCCAGAAGCAGCCTATTTACTCTGGTTTTGAAGAGAGTCAGGTTGTACGTGCTCGGGAACACAGACGCAGGCAGTTCCATTGCTTCGCTGTGCGCATTAGGAATGATGATGAAAAGCGCATTTTATATTTCATTTTTTTTCTTGCAGGTAAACTGCGGTTCTACACAAAACAGGATAGCCCGTGAAGCCAACATGACATACGACACCGTCCCCGCAGCGGTGGTGCAGGAGACGTGGGAGGGTCGCGGGGGGGTGGTGGCGCAGGGGGGCGGCGCGGCGTGCGGGGCGGCGGGGGACGGCCGCGTGCCGCTCGAGCTGGAGATGGTGGTGGGCTCCAGGGATATCCTGTCTGCGGACACATTGGTTAGGGCGGATCATCGCACGAGTAAGTCACATTTTGGTTTCTGCGGTTCTTCACAAAACAGCATAGCGGGTGAAGCCAACATGACCAACACAGTCTCCGCCGCGGTGGTGCAGGAGAAGAGGGAGGGTCGCAAGTGGTGGCGCAAGCGGGCGGCGCGGCGTGCGGGGCGGCGGGGGACGGCCGGAGATGGTGGTGGGCTCCAGGGACATCCTGTCTGCTGACACGCTCGTGGGTGGACCATCGCACGAGTGAGTTGGTTCACACATTTTGGTTACTGTGGTTCTTCGCAAAATAGAATAGCTCATTTATTTTTTATAGTATAGTAGGCAAACGAGCATGCGGGTTGCCTGATGGTAAGCAATCACCGCAGTCCATAGACACCAACGACCCTAAAAAGGTCACTGATGCGTTGCCGACTCTTTGAGCAAGCGGCTCTTTTGAAGTCAACGTGACTTACGACACAGTCTCCGCTGCAGTGGTGGTGTAGAAGAGGAGGAAGGGTCGGTATGGTTGTGGGCGCGAGGGGAATCCTGTCTGCGGACACGCTGGTCAGGGCGGATCATCGCACGAGTGAGTTTGTTCACACATTTTGCGTTATACAGGTATTACATACATGGTCATTATGCGAAGTGTACCAAATACGAAATGCACATTTTTTGTCGAACGTAGATACGTTTTGCGTAGTGCACATTCTGAATCAGACCCATTACAGGGTGACATTATCCATTAGCTTAATTTTCGCAGCAGCTTTAGATGATGAAAAGCTAAGGAGGTTTGGAGAGGACAAAAGTTTTTTACTCTCCCATACATATTCAAAATCATTTGCAGTTTTGGCAGCTAAGCTATGGAATACACAATAAAGATATTAAAATGGCTCCTTCCCTATCTTCTTTCAAATCTAAACTTTTAAAATCTTCTCATATCACGTCTCACATTTAAGCTAGTCTTTTCGTTGGTCTCTTTCTAAATTTCCCTTAAGTAGTCAGATGTATTGTATTATAAATATTATATTTTTTATTATATTATGTATGTATTATTATATTATATATGTATTAATATATTATATATGTATTATTTTATTATATATGTAATAAGTATTATTTCTCTTTACCCTTTTCTTCCGTTTGTACATACTTACTTCTACCCTTTTATTGAGTAAATATTCCTCTCAATCTATCGCTGGTTGACTGGAAGAGATCCCTTCATGGGATAAGTTCGCCATTGTATGTTTACCTTATTATTTATGTTACTATGAATTATGTGTCCTTAGTACAATAAAGATACTACAAACAAACAAACATATTCGCCGATCAGACTTAGCTAATTTAATCAATAACAAAAATAACAGCGGAAGACGCGCCGGCTCCTGAGTCTGCGCTGGTGTGCGTGCACGAGCTGCTGCTGGTCGCGCTGGCGCTGGCCTGGCTCGCCGTGCAGCTGCTGCTGCTGCTCGGCTGCTGCGTCCTCGTCAAGAGGTACCATAGCAAACATGTTTGGTCGAAATTACCATAAAATTACCTATTCTTGGCACAAATACCATGAACGCGAACCAAATAGGTAATTCTATGATAATTTCGACCAAAAATGTATGCTGGGACTGCTGCAAGCTAGAAAGTAAAACAAGCTAATTATTAAAAATAAAAAACACGACTGACAAGTTTTTCCTCAAAAAGTACTTACATACAAACATATAAGTTATATACATTTTTAAAATCGCCTTTTAAAGCCCTTCAATTTGATACCCCACTCGATAAGATTGATCAAATTTTATTTTTTTGGTCTGCTATTTATCGCATATATAATCCGCCACATTGTTTTTATGATGACGTCATATAGCCTATGTCACTCGGAGGAATGCAAGGAATCTAAAAATACCTCTCACATCAAAATCTGTTAAGCCATTCAGGACTTATGGTGGAATAAAGATCGCCATAACAGATTTTGATGTGAGAGGTATTTTTAGATTCCTTGCATTCTTCCGAATGCCAGTCTTTATGAGTTGTCTGTCGTGTTTTTATTTTTTAATAATTAGCTTGTTTTGTGGGATCGACTTTGATATCTCAAAAATAAAATCTGCTGTGCCATATATTTTGGGCGAGTGGAACAGCTGATTTAATTTTTAAATTAACCCCTTACAAAAAATTGGTTATATTCATGAGTACATTCCCGAGTAGATATTTTGCACATGATTTTGAATTCACCTGTAGATGCTCCATTTAAACCGGACCATCATGTAAAAATTGAAATAAAATTTGCGCAGATACCGAAGTTTAGCCGAGATGAGCATGCAGAAGGACTACCAGTCGTTCGACAACATCGGCTTCGACACCGTCTCCACGCACCGGCGCGTGCACTGGCCCGATCAGACCATCGACAACTTGCATACTTAGTCATTATTTATTCTTACATATTTGTGCGAAGGATGTATGAACTTCCAACGAGAACAGTGCATTTCCCCGGGATTAAAGGTACCCTATGTCCTTCTCAGTACTTCCAACAATGTGTATGCGAAATTTCAGGCAGATTAGTTCAATAGATAAAGCGTGAAGAGGTAACAAACAAACAAATAAACAAACTCACTTTCACGTTTATAATATTTAGTTGGAATATGATTAGGATTATACGCAAAAATCACACAGATTGAGCTAACTTAACGATGGTATATTTTATAACAAATGTACTTATATATAGCAAACCAATCATCCAAGAACCAGGTCAATCCGAAAAAGATCATTTTCCATTTTGACCTGACCGGGGATCGAACCCGAGACGTCGTGGTTCAGAGGCAAAGGTCTGTACCGTTACGGCGGTCGTTATATGTTTGTTACTTAATGTAGTCTCAATAAATCTGACATCAGTGTTAGCTTGTTAGAAAAGAAAAAAATAAATTCTTGTATATTTTATGCACATAATATTTTAATTTTATTGTCCACGTTTAGTCGATAATCCGCTACTGAATCAGATAGATTGCATGTCTGTGTCACATCTGTGTGTAACATATAATTTATATAGTAACCAGTTGTCAAAATTGAAGGTGTAAAATCAAGGTGAATGGTAAATAGGTAAATAAAATATTAATAGGTACGTATAGTCGATGTAGGTACGTTATGCCATAAGTATTTTTTATATACGTGCTGTTATGTAGGTAGGTACTTGAGATCCGTCCGAAATTTCCAAATGTACGAGATATGCTTTATAAGTGCAGTCAGAATCTAGAAGGCAAGGCAATAAAAACTTTGAGGTATGAGTTTGACTGCACTTATGATTCTTGACTGTACGTACTGTACATATTTTATATCAATGCAGTGTATTTAGATGTACATAACTGTTAAATAAAAAAGCAATTTTTAAGACATGTTTTATTGGTCTTTTCATCTTCGAGATTTCTATACATTACAATGGCAACACTTGGCCATAACATAGCTTAAAAAAACAACCCTTGCAGTTGGGTCAAATACTCAATTATCGTGAGGCATTGGCATTCTTAGGGGCATGACTTGGGTTTCGTGAGGTTTTCTCTGGTCATTGTGTGGAGTTGGCCGGGGCAAGGGAGGGGGGCGCCGGCGCGGGGGGCGGGGCGGTAGGGGGCGCCCGCGCGGGCCCGCGGGGCGCCGCTTGCCGAACGCTTTGCCGATTCGACGCCGCGTTGTAGTGGTACCCGTCGAACTTGTCGCCCCCTGTTTGCGCCGGAAAGGTTGCTGTGCCCATGTACATTATCTGCAACAGAATGCACCGTGTTCAATTTGGGTCTCTTAGGTAGTAGGTTGCTTCATCGACAACGGAAGGTAGTACCAACGGATCCCCATAACCTAACTTGGTAGAGTTGGTGGTATGGCTGTGGAGCCTGTGGAGCATAACAACTCGTTCCCGTTACAGTATTTTAACTGAAGTACCCGTCAGGGCCGGCCTCATACTCCACGAGCTGCATGCGACCATCCGGTAATAGCACGTGGTAGAAGCCGGTCGCACGGTCGTCCTTGCGCTTCTCATTGTATCTCCAGTGGAACACGACATAGTTACCTGCGGCTTGTACCCGTCGGGGCCAGCCTCATACTCCACGAGCTGCATGCGACCGTCCGGCAACAGCACGTGGTAGGAGCCGGTCGCGCGGTCGTCCTTGCACTTCTCATTGTATCTCCAGTGGAACACGACATAGTTACCTGCGGCTTGTACCCGTCAGGGCCGGCCTCATACTCCACGAGCTGCATTCGACCATCCGGTAATAGCACGTGGTAGAAGCCGGTCGCACGGTCGTCCTTGCGCTTCTCATTGTATCTCCAGTGGAACATTACAAAGTATTACCTGTGGCTTGTACCCGTCAGGGCCGGCCTCATACTCCACGAGCTGCATGCGACCGTCCGGCAACAGCACGTGGTAGGAGCCGGTCGCGCGGTCGTCCTTGCGCTTCTCATTGTGCCCGAAGTCCAGGCTCACTCCGTTATCTTGCACGTCGTACGAGAAGTCGTAGTTTGCTGGTAACTAATAGTAAGGTTTCGAATTACTATAATCCTACTTATATTATAAATGCGAAAGTTTGGATGTGAGTTTGTGAGGATGTTTGTTACTCAATCACGCAAAATCTACTGGACGGATTTCGATGAAATTTGGTATACCTACGGGTAGACAAATACCGGAAATAGTACATAGGGTACTTTTTATCCCGAATTTCCCACGGGAGCGAAGCCCCGTGGCGCGGCTAGTAAAAAAATATATCTTGTCCAGATTTTAAAGAAATGTTTATGTTCTTTTCTTGGAGTAGGTTCCTTTATATCGCTAAATTCATATTACATACCTACGTAGACAAATACAATATGCACATACCGTTGGTTCTACTGGCGGTTTCTTGGATCCTCCACCGCCGCCAAGCTTCGGGGGTAGGTACTCTTGAGCCGATGTACTTGACCAAAACGTCATCCATGTTACCAGCGTCAACTGAAACGACAGTGTTACGGAGAGAGCTACAAATGTCCAATGGACTTGAGATACCTATCCATTAGTAAGTATCTAAGTAGATTTTTAGAAAAGAAAAAGTGGCGGAATACTTTTCGGGTACAATTTGATCGTTGGAATAGCATCTACAGTTTACACGCCAAGAAGTAGATTTTTGTAAAAAAAATAGATAGGTACTTACAAAAAGAATAGTCCACATTTTGATAGGAGTCCAAGAGGCCAAGAGGGTCGAAAGAATTTGGGATGGTGCCGTGTTGAGCTGAGATATTTATGCCTGCGCCACGGCCGTAGGGCGGCGCCCTTGCGGTTGTGGTTTTAACGCCTCCTGTGTTTTCATTATCTGAGCTCACGACGAACTAGTTTCGAAATATTTATTTAGGAAGGTAGGTACCTACCTATTTAAAAAAAACTGCACAGCACAGCACCGTAAAAGTAGAAAACATACGTTTAAGTATCATACGAGTACCTATACCTAATGTGTAGGGTTAGAGATATCTAACTACTGCGACTTGACAAAAGTTTTTTCAGTTATTTACTATTATAGCATTAGGTACTTTATAACCTCAGGTTAAAACCCTCGTCATTCCTCGTTTTTGTGATGGCCCTGGATGGTCCCTACATTACCCTTTCATACCTAAAAAAATATACATCACCTATTTTCGCTAGGTTGTTTGTTGGGCTGTATTGACGGGTAAAAATTAGTTATATGGTTATATATGATAAAATCTTTTTTAATATTTTATTTTCGACCAATTTATGGCCTAATAATCAAGTTGTCGTTGGCTTTGTTTATTTTTAATTACCTAACTTAACTGTCAAGTCAAAGTCATTGATATGTGTCAGTCATATGGTGAAAATAACTCGCTCGTCAAAAGTAAGTGAAGTCGAGCGAGGAGTAAAATGATAAAATAAAATCTATCGCAAATAAATTGATAAGCCGGTTTCGATTACAATCAATTACCTTGTGAATAACTTAGGAAATTGTCTCCTGTCCTGTAAAAACAATAAAATGAACTCTATATTGCGAAATAGGATTAGTTTTCTAAGCCGTGCATTTTCTACATCCACCGTAAGGCAATGTGCTGTTCCTCCTAAAAGAGCTAAAAAGAATTTTATCGGCCCCATCACATGGAAGTCATTATCTGGAATGGTAGTGGTTGGTGGTGGTCTTACAGGGTTTATGTTATACGTCCGAAAGGAAAAGCAAGAAGCTATGGACCGCGAGAGGAAAAAACAACTGGGTAAAGCTAAAATAGGAGGAGATTTCGAGTTGGTTGACTCGCAGGCAAGCTTTAAATTTATCATAGTATACATAAATGTTTATTTTATTGTCATTGGTTATTAATATCTTTTTGATTCTTTCAGGGAAAAGTTGTAAAAAGCACAGATTTTTTAGGAAAATGGTTACTAATATATTTTGGATTCACACATTGCCCTGATATATGCCCAGACGAGTTAGAGAAGTTAGCAGAAGTTGTAAACATGCATGGTAGGTAATTTAACTTCTTACTTTCTTACAGTTCCCATCTCATAAAAAGTCCGCTGGAAGACAAGAAGGGAGTGAAACTTGCGCATGGGTACGATATGGGTACGATTGACGAACCAATCGCGCGCGCTGGATGAGACCTGCCCGACCCCCGCTCACCGCATAGACCGATATATTACCTACTGCGCAGCTTAACCGCCAGCAGGCCTTTTTAAGTGACGGGAACTGTACATTCAAAATTCTTACAACACATGTGAACACATCCTTGAACTTTACAACTAGTAGTTTTTGCTGTTTTACCAAGCCATATTAATTAAGACTACCATATTATCTAGGTATATATTATATGAATAATATTATCTACCATATTAGCATGCATCAAACACATCAAACAACAGGTGTGTGAAAATTGCAACCATGTTGTGTTGACTAATATATTATCCTTGGTTTGTGATGTTAAAAGTCTATTGGATGTTGTTTTCAGATAATACTCCATCAGCACCACCATTGCAGCCACTCTTCATATCTGTAGATCCTCAAAGGGACACTCCAGAAATTGTCGGAAAGTAAGTCTCTAATCTTTCATCAATCAATCTCGAAATCTAGTAAAAGTAAACTCAACAATTACTCAAGTACAGAAACACAGCTCGAAAGAGGGATGCAAATACAGGCTTAAGTACATGTGTAAATAATTGATTTATTCTTTTTTGTATATATATTTTTTTTATTGTGTTGTGTTTTATCTAAGAAATAAACAAATTCTATTCTATTTATTCTTGATTTAGTCTTTATTTACCAATGATTTCTGCCACTAACTCTTCTATGAGTGTATTTTGTATTATATCCAAGTTTTTCTTCATCATCTTTCTTCATCTGTAAATCAACAGATCTTTGGCTCCTTTTTTCTGTTGTCTAGATACTGCAAAGAATTTTCTCCATTTGTAAAGAACAGATTTTTAGCTACTTTTTTCTGGTGTCTAGATACTGCAAAGAATTTTCTCCAAGACTGCTGGGGCTAACAGGTACTCATGAACAAGTACAGAAAGCTTGCAAATCATATAGAGTGTACTTCAGTGCTGGCCCACAGGATGTAGATGAAGATTATATTGTAAGTAAAAATTAAAATACCTAATAAATTAAGACTAATATTTGACCTAATAATTAAATTCAAACAGGGTTCATATTGTACCTACTAAAACAATATAATTAACTCGCTGTCGCCCGCGGCTTCGCCCGCGTGAGTTTCGCTTAGATGAAAAGTCTCTCTTGGAGCTTTTCATCAGATGTTCCAGAACTTCAATTTTTATACGTCAGCAGAAAATGCTCATCAGGTTGAACGACTTTTAATAAGGCGCAATTTCCATATATGTTATATTGTAGCTGGTCGCTTGCAGTTCTTCATCAGATGTGCCAGATCTTAAATTTTTATACGTCATCAGAAAATGCTCATCAGGTTGAACGACTTTTGATAAGGCACTATTTCCATATTTCTTATAGTTTAGCTGTTCTGTTAAGGTTCTTCATCAGGTGTTCCAGTTTTCAAAATAAATTATAGCCTAAATGTTGCCCAGGCATATTAGCTATACAACAAAAAAAGTTTCATTTAAATCGTTCAGTACTTTCGAAGATTAGCGTGATCATACAATACAGACAAAAAATTCAAAAACTTTTTTTTTGTTTTCTATTATTCTTTTTAAGTGTCCCTCTATTTCCATTTCAGTCAAAAATACGAAATGTACAGACAAAATATTTTTACTGTCTTATTATATGTATAGATAGATATGCTTGTTTAATCTTGTCATATTATATATTTTTACTGATTTGTTTTTTATTACTGATTTCATCTGTTTTTGTAATAGTGATTTTCAATCTTTTTTCAGGTGGACCACACCATTATCATTTATTTGGTTGATCCAGATGGTGAATTTGTTGATTATTACGGACAAAATAGAAATGCTAAAGAAATCCATGATTCAATGCTTCTAAACATACAGAAACATGCGTCTGGAAAGAAGGTTGGCTGGTTCTAATATTGCATTTATTAGATTTTAACAAGTTAGTTTAGATAAAATTATTTTTGTTTAAGTAAAATAAATGTTAATTTAATTTTTCGTTTGGGGTTGTTGAGTTTATTTATCATTCAAAGATTCCCACGTAAATAGTTGAATTATATATGTACAGTACATACATACATATTATCACGCCTTTTTCCCGTGGGGGTAGGCAGAGATTAGCGATTTCCACCTGCTACGACCTTACAGATCTCTCTTGCTTGAATTGATTTGAATACATTTAAAATGACCATTTTGAATTTGTAAAAAAAAAATCAACCAACTAAAACTAAAATTAGTGTCAATCACTGGCCTATAGCATCTCACTGCTCACACACTGCTAGTAACTACGTCGCAGACTTTGAATACGAGAATTAGTCCACAGGTAAGAATTAAATAAAAAAAGAATAAAACATACAAATATTTATTTCAACATAAATAGAATCATAGACTAAACAGCGGCTTCGGTTTCGAGCAACAGTCTCGCTAGCGCATGTTTCGCACCAAGCGCGAGCGACGCGAAGTTATCGTCGCGAGTGTCTCTGAGACACTGCGCGGTTTCTGCGCCGGCGTCGCGGCAGGGCGCGGGGTGGGG
Organism: Ephestia elutella; assembly: GCA_018467065.1. Lineage (NCBI taxonomy): Eukaryota > Metazoa > Arthropoda > Insecta > Lepidoptera > Pyralidae > Ephestia > Ephestia elutella. Next base: position 4,683,458 of record CM031575.1, read on the forward strand.
GGGGAACACGAGCGCGGGCTCGGGTGCGCGTACGCAGCGCAGCGAGGAACGCGTCAGCAGGTTGTCTATGCTCGTATATTCTGCGTCGCCGCGTGCGATGCTTTCTGTCACCGCTGGGAAAAAAAATAGACTCGTCAGTACCAAAATCTTTTAACTTAGTAGGAAAATCTTAAAGTTAATACTTTCGGGGAAAGTCTTGAACGATCCTTCCTCCTAAAGCTAGTTGTATAACAATTTTAATCTACATTTTATTGATATTGTATTTTAAGTAAGAATGTCCGTGAACCGCTTTGGATCGGGCAAAAAGAGGAGGTCTTTGTCCAGCATTGGGACACAATATAGACTTAAAATATAAGAAGTCGTTGTCCTTCCTATAGAAGGATAACACTGGGTCGACGTGGAGCTGGAAGCGGCCAGTGTTGACTTGCGGCTTGTTGTACTGAGAGAAGCGAGTGAACTTTCGGGCCTAGTATCCTATAATGAGAAATAAACTTAACTTACCAGAGTCGTAGTCCTTCCTATAGAAGGATAACACCGGGTCGGAGTGGAGTTGGAAGCGGCCGGTGTTGACTTGCGGCTTGTTGCCGTTGGCGTCCACGAACCGCGGGTGGTTGTACTGAGAGAAGCGAGTGAAGCCCACTGGTAGGAACCATTGCTCGCCCATTATCGTGTTCATTCGCACCTGGGAATATGAAGAAGTAAAATTAATAAAGTCAAATAATTTGAATAAAACTAACGTGAGAAATAGTCAAAAAACACAAGAGTGGAGACTAGTACAGGTCGCGTCATATAAAAATAACGCTGAAGAGAGGAGGAAGTGAGCTTGCGTATGGGTACGACTGACCAATCGCGTGCGCCGGACGAGACACGCTCGCCCTGATAAATCGCCCACTGCGCAGCTTAACCGCTAGCGTTCATTTTACATGACCTGTAATATTAGTAAGACAACACACCCTGTTAAGGAACTCCTCGTTAAACTCCATGCTAGGCACAGCCATCAGCACCAACGCGTCCCACGCGGGCTGCGCGTGCGGTTCGAGCGAGCGCCGCCGCGACACTGATATGAAACTAGTAATATCAGTAGGACAACAAACCCTGTTAAGAAACTCCTCATTGAACTCCATATTAGGCACAGCCATCAGCACCAACGCGTCCCGCGCCAGCCGCGGCAGTGCAGCCACCAGAGCTGCGCGTGCGGCCGCGACACAAGGGTGGAGACTAGTAATATTAGTAAGACAACAAACCCTGTTAAGAAACTCCTCATTGAACTCCATATTAGGCACAGCCATCAGCACCAACGCGTCCCGCGCCAGCCGCGGCAGCGCAGCCACCAGAGCTGCGCGTGCGGCGCGGGCGAGCGCCGCCGCGTCACTGGCGCCGCGCGGCCGCGACACTCGAGTGGAGACTAGTTCGAGTTTGGAGCCGCGGTACTTCTGTTGGAGAGCGGCTATGGCGGCGCGGATTGGCTCGGCTGCGGTGTCGTCTTCTGTGCCCTGTTAATAAATAAATATATACGGACAAATCACACAGATTCAGTTAGCCCCAAAGCGACCCGCCGGCGCGCAGTGGAGATCCGTGACACAGTGGATATCCGTCACGGAGTGGAAAGTTTGAGGTTAGTTGTAGTTTATAAGCTTTAGTGTGTAGGTCACGTATCATGGGCCCAGCGCGTGACATGATTTCATAGCAGAGAGTACCTTGTCTGCAACATTTGGTAGCAGAGCGTAGTTTGTTTGCAACAGTTAGTTTGAGACTTTTGTTATGGGATACTAACTCAACGATACTAAAAAAATACTAATAATAATAACTTGAATTGCTTGCGACAGGAGAATTGAAGTTTTTAATTTTATTTGATGGTGGGCATTAGTGGGCAAGGGTTTCCAATCATCCGTACCAATAGATTTTCGAATTTTCTCATTTATTCCAACCAATTAGGTTACCATGGGTGGGAAGGATAGATGTCAGTAGATGCTACATAAAGAAACAAAGATCCCAAAAATCCTCTCAAATTGATAATGATGTCGATGACGGAAATGTCAATTAAACAACAATATAAAATTAGGTCAAAATAAAATCACTCATTAACCTGACTTTAGGCTAAATTGTAATGATATTAACGTATTTAACATTATTTATATGGGTTCGTTAAATAAAAGGAAAAAAAATGTCAACAAAAATTCAGGCTTAGTTGATAATTACCTTTTTAGATTAATACTAGCTTTTGCTCGCGGCTTCGCCCGCGTGATTCTCCCACGGGAGCAATGATTTTTCCAAGGGTGAAAGGTAGCCGTCCTTCTCAGTACTTCTAACTATGTGTATGCGAAATTTCAGGAAGATTGGTTCAGTAGATGGAACGTGAAGAGGTAACAAACAAATTAATTCATTTTCGCCTTTATAATATTAGTTAGGATTCTCCACCACCTCAGCACCAGCAATGAAATGCTGCAAAACATAGTGCACCGCTAAATAACTTATTTTGACAGCACAGTAAAAGCAAACCGTACCTCAGTCCACGATACAAGCGCCACAATAAGCGCAGTATTCCTGTCCCTTCCCAAACAGATAGTATCATATCTGCGCAGGAAAGAGAGGGCAGATAGTCTGCCAGCCTGGCCCGCTACAGTCAGCACCAGAGACACACGGCCGCTCTCCGTGACATACGGCACGGGCACGAGGCGCGCTGAGCCTAGGATGCGGATCGCTTCGACGTAGCGGAGACGCGAACGCTGCGGAATTAATCATAATCATTATTATAATGTTCCCACTGCTGTAGACCTGCATTGGCCTTCCTTATGGATGGCTAAGGAAAACAAATCAATTACGTCATGTAGTAAAGATAAGCCAATTATTGGCTAATCTTTACTAAATTATTTATTAACCAATAAGCCAATTATTAAAAAATAAAAAAAACACGACTGACAACTCCCATACCCTATGTCACTCAGAGGGATGCAATAAATCTAAAAATACCTCTCACATCAAAATCTGTTAAGCCGTTCAGGACTTATGGGGGAATAAAGAAACTTACATACCTACATACATACTCTGAAAACATAACACTCCTTTTTTGGTCAGTCATGTAACAAAATAATAAGTTACGGCATGATATGATGATATACTATAAGTACTAACGATATATTTCACGAGCGAATCCCACTCACACTAGAAATGAAATATTTTATTTGCTAAATATGGGTATAGATAAGATCCATAGGCCATTTTTTCTGGTGTGCCGTATAACTTTGACAAAATTAAAAGTACCAAAAGGTTAAAAACGCCCGAGTTAAACTCAAAAGAAAGAGAAGTTTTCTGTTTTGTTATATACCAGTTGTGCAACTGATTGCATCGTGAGTAGGACATTTCAGTGCAGTTACACGGCTTTTGTTCACAGGCACTGTAAAAATCCCAATGTCAATAGCAATACAGTTCTATTTAGTACCGACAAATTTGTCGACACCCATCGCCTCGCCTCCTCTAATCCCACTCGATTCAATCATAAATGCATTGTAAAATGACCCCAATATCTACATCAATAAAGTCCAAATTACCTGTTTATTATCAGTCTCTCTCAGCAGTAACCAGTACCTCAGTCCCCGCGGCGGCTCCCAGCGTCACGCCCCCTCCTCCAATCCAACTCGATTCAGTCATAAATACATTGAAAAATGACCCTAATATGTAAGAGGCCCACATCGAAAAGTATATCGCTTTTTATAGTGGATCGTATATCAGGTGGTTTACTTTTCTTTGTGACCCACTGTACATAAATAAAGTCCAAATTACCTGTTTATCATCAGTCTCTATCAGCAGTAGCCGGTACCTCAGCCCCCGCGGCGGCTCCCAGCGCCACGCCCCCTCCTCCAATCCCACTCGATTCAATCATAAATGCATTGTAAAATGAACCCAATATCCACAGCAATAAAGTCCAAATTACCTGTTTATCATCAGTCTCTCTCAGCAGTAACCGGTACCTCAGTCCCCGCGGCGGCTCCCAGCGCCACGCCCCCTCCTCCAATCCCACTCGATTCAATCATAAATGCATTGTAAAATGACCCTAATATCCACAGCAATAAAGTCCAAATTACCTGTTTATCATCAGTCTCTCTCAGCAGTAACCGGTACCTCAGTCCTCGCGACGGCTCCCAGCGCCACGCCCCCTCATCCAATCCAACTCGATTCAGTCATAAATGCATTGTAAAATGAACCCAATATCCACAGCAATAAAGTCCAAATTACCTGTTTATCATCAGTCTCTCTCAGCAGTAGCCGGTACCTCAGTCCCCGCGGCGGCTCCCAGCGCCACGCCCCCTCCTCCAGCTCAACTTGGTTGCCGCTCCCCCCTACCCCTCCCCCCTCCGCGTCAGCCCCCTCCCCACCCCACCGGTGTAAGGCCCACGCACGGGCTGCGTCTACTACGAGCTGAAGATAAAGAAGTTTGTTGAAATGAAAAAATATCATAAATTTATTCAGTACCTCTTAGGTTTTAGTTACAAATTTAATGGTTGAAGTCTCCTTTTAAGTAATGGTATTCCCACACTGGCAGTTATAAAATGTCACATAACATCTGTTGACTCTGTTACACTTATTTTACAAGATAATGAAAAAAAGAGAGAGAAAATGTTATATAACATTTTATAACTGTCAGTGTGGCACCATAAGAAATACTTGTGTTAGGTGACCACTTTTATACAATCCAAAAAGGGGTTGTTGCACAAATGTATGGGGAGCCGGCTATATCATTAAGCACCTATCTAAACTTTTCATTTTTAGGTCAGTATCAATGCCTTATAAGTAAATCCGATAAATTCGTAGCATTTCTATGGTAACAAAATCAACAAAATCGTAATGAAGGTTAGGCGAGTTCCGCCAAAATGGCCGACACCCATTATGATTACCCATATTTTGACGATTTCCGGTACGTTCAAAAATGTACTTTTACTACATACGTGCCCGCGGGAAAGAATTTGTTTATTTTATTTATTATTCATCTATTTATGTGAAATACACATATGTTTTTATGATATTGCTTGTAACATGTGTTAGGAACGTTTACTTTAATTAATTTTCTAAAATATAATGAAAATATCGAGCATTGTATCTGATTTTCTGTATCATATTTTCCGAACGTACGTACGGGCGCCATGTCAGTATGGCCATTATACGACATTAAGCGATATTAAATGTATTTTTATACCATAACAAGATCACGAAAAACAAATATGTGATAGTTTTAATCGGTTTTTGATATTATTTCTGATTTTTGGGGAACTGCTCATGATATAGCCTGTTATGGAACATGCCCTTTAACTTCTAAATTGTTGAAATGAATACACAGTCAATACATTTATTGACGACATTCTTCTCCTTTATCGAGCGTGTATGTATTTGGGTGAGGCGAAATTTTTTTCAAGTCGTTATCTAATGGATGCAGACGTGTTTGAGAATGGCACTGTAAAGACCACAATGTCCATTACAATAGAGTTCTAGTTAGAACTGACAAATTCGTCGTCTCCAATTCCATCGCCGCCATTAAATCTAGTACTTATTTTCGGTAATAAAGTTTTAAAATCCTACTAATATTACTTTAGACTAAAATTGTAGCTGTCGGTCTTCCTATAAAATAAAAATATTATAAATGCGAAAGTTTGGATATGAGTTTGTGAATTTGTCACGCAAAATCTACGAGTCGGATTTCGATGAAACTTGCTATACGGGTAGAAAAATACCGGGAAAAACACATAGGGTACTTTTTTATCCCGAAATTTCCACGGGAGCAAAACAATAAGTACTTACATCGAGGGCTTCCTTATAAGCGCCGGAGAGTGCGCCGATAGCGCGGTTTTCGTCCGGCATAAAAGCGTGTGTCGAGTTGAACGTGGTCCAACGCAGGTGGTCGAACCTGCACAGGAGAGACGTGGAACGTCAAAGTCGGGAAATGTCAGTTGTGAAAAGTCAGTCTCGAAATTTCAAGGTCGTAGAAAAATATTTGTGGGTTCTTGATTAGAAAATGTTACCATTGTACGTAGAAGTGCCCTAAAAGTCTGGATTACTTTACTTAAAAAATAACTTTTAAGTAGCGCTTTGTATACCACTAATGCTGTTTATTGCACGTGTAGAGTAAATCTTAGATTTTACACTCGTTCCCAATGTGAAAAGCAAATTTTTGAACAAAAAGGTAGCTTAATTCTTCAACTAAAAAAAAAAAATTTTCTTCCTTATTTTGGGTTTTGGGTCCTAACTTCAAAACTTTGCAAAAACTTTTGACTTTTTTTTAAGAAAGCCCAATTATCAAGTATGTTTTTAAAAAGGTTTTTATAAAAAAGTTTCTTCCGTTATTTTATAAGTAATCTCTGTAAGATAAAATTCCCTAATTTTTTTATTAACTTTAAATTAATTTAAAAATAAATTCTGATGTCACAGATACACAAAACAGATTTATTAGAATGTCATACACTGCTTTAATAAAATAGAAATAAAAATAATTATCTCTTGCATTAATTTCGTCACTGCTACTAGTTGCTGTTGCTGCAAATTTTACACTTACTAAGTGTAAAATTTTGGGTTTTCGTAAAAAAAATTATTAAGTACACTTTGGGAGGCCTTTGTCCAGCAGTGGACGTCTTTCGGCTGAGAGAAGAAGAAGAAGAAGTACACTTTATATGTAAAAACTTTATGACGACTTCCGTGGCCTAACGGTTATCACGCCAGACTGCCACAACGGAGGTCCTGGGTTCGATCCCCGGTCAGGTCAAGATGGAAAATGATCTTTTTCAGATTGGCCTGGGTCTTGGATGTTTATCTATATATGTATTTGTCATAAAATATAGTATCGTTGAGTTAATATCCCATAACACAAGTCCTGAACTTACTTTGGGGCTAACTCAATCTGTGATTTGTCCGTTTATAAAATAAATAAAAAAAAAATTTATCTTAAATGATTCTAAATGGTCTATACTAGCGTCGTTTTAAGGCTTCGTATCGAACTACCAAACACCATGTATAATAAACATTTTATTTTTGTATTTTTTCATAAAGTTTACGTTCTTACCGGCCAGTGCAGCATTGTTTATTTTTTAACATTTCCTCACACCCTCACACATTACCTGTTGTCGGGCGGCGGCGGCGCGAGCCCGGCGTCGGCGCGCAGCCCGCCCGGCCACGTCGCGTTGCGGAAGCCGGCCGGGTGCCGCGCCGCGTTGCGCCACAGGTACCCGCGCAGCTGGACCACTTCCGAGTGGTCGCGCTCCAAGTACACCTGGTAAAACGGCAATAATAGCAGGTGTTTTTTTATAAATGGCGAGCATTTATAAAGAGAGTGACGAGTGTAGAGGAAGCGAAAGATCATAGCAAGTGGAAATCGCTAGGTAGGTTCTGCTACGGGAAAAAAGGCATGATAATATCTAAACTCCATTTATTCTTACCAGTCCTATCATGTAAACAATCTTACCATGTCTTTTTATGATTTTACAACAATATAAATTAAAATAGACTTTTTAGGAAATTACTTTCGTGGATAATAAATGTTTTACTTTAGAATGTTTAGGTTTGAACTAATATTTGACTTATTTTCAACAAAATTCGATAAAAAGTATTGTGAAGATTGTTTACATGATAGGTGTTATGTCGCGGGCTGGGGATACAACTGAAACGCTCGGAGGTCCAGAGATAACTGCTTTTTAATTGGCTCAAACATCTAGTGCGGACGCAGCCACACGCACACAGGCATATATATGCTAATATACACAACATTCCCTACCCCTATTTTCTACTTATATATTCCTTAAATTAATAAACTAGTATTCCTTATAATCTACTCTTTTGCGCGGCCTCCTCGAGCGCGTAGATGTCACCTCGGGTTCAACGTGAGCTGGCGCATCATCAGAAATAGCCTCATGAAACTCGTTATCATCAACTTCTGTGGTTGGATCATTTCTGTGGGTGGCGAGGGAGCTCGCTTCACTGGCCTCCGTTTCGGAATTAGAGGACCTTTCGATTCCGGCGGCATCCGCCTGAGCTACCGAGTCCGAAGCAGACTTCTCATTTAATACTTCTTCCCTCTCCGGTTCCAACAACACGTCGCTACCAGACGCTATTTCTGGTGAGAAATCACCAAAGGATTGATTCCTTGTATTATCTAAGAAATCTGCAGCGGAAGGCATATCTTTTCTAAAATATAAATGGTTTTTGTGTTTTTTCAATATTTCTCCCAATTGGCAATCCTTAACTTGATATATCACTTTACCGCATCTCTTAAATATGACTCCAGTACACCAAGCAAATTTATTATTCGATAAATATTTCCGATATGTTACCTTATCGCCAGGTTTGAAACATTGTGTATTTATCCCTTTGTACCATTTACACTGCGAATACTGATTATTTTTCACACGATTAGCGAGATCAACAGACGAGAGCGCCGGAGATGTCGGTTTCAATAAGTCCAATCGAGACCTGAGTTGCCTACCATATACTAACTGTGCCGGTGATTCATTGGTTGTGTTATGAATCGAGTTCCTGTAATCAAAAAGATATTTGTGTAACCTTAACTTGTACTCTCTTTCCGTTTTACTGGACATCAAACAAGACTTAATACCCTTTTTAGCCACTTTGACATAACTTTCCGCCTGACCGTTGCTTGCCGGATGGTAAGCTGGCGAAGTCATATGTGATATACCATTAAGTGTACAAAATTTATTAAATTCTATTGAAGTAAAAGCTGTGCCGTTGTCACTCACTATCGTACGAGGAAGGCCATAACGCGACATGAACTCATACAATTTGTCTATTACTGCAGCCGATGTGGCTGTAGTTTTTCATATCATATACTTCCAACCATTTCGAATATGCGTCCACTATAACTAAATAAGTGTGTCCCTTAATAGGCCCCAAAAAATCTATATGAATTCTTAAAAACGGTTGTGAAGGCAACGGCCAGGGCGCGAGTGGAGCGCGTGCCGGTGCCGCACGTAACTGCCTGCAAATTTCTGCATTGACTGATCAGCTGTTCAAGGGCTTGATCTAAGCCGGGAAACCACAGTCTCGCGCGAGCCTCGGCCTTTGTCTTAACAATACCTAAATGCGAGCTATGTAATTCTGCTAAAATTTTAAAACGTAACTTCTGTGGAATTATCACTTTGTGTCCCCTCATGAGACATCCATTTTCCACAGATAATTGTAATCTACAATAAAAGTATGGCTTTATGTCTTTATCAATTATTTTCTTTGGCCAACCCTTTGAAACAAACTCGACAATCTTACTTAATATTATATCTTTACTTGTCTCATCGCGCAGTTCATTAACCGTTACCGGTAGGCTTCCCTCTATAACAAAATTCACGTAAGCCGCGCGATCGCCGTCTGAGTGGAGATCGGGCGCAATCAGCTGTGCGTCGGACTGCTCGCGCTCCGGCTCCGGTACACTTGCACGCGATAAAAAATCTGCACTGTTGTCAGCGCTACGGATGTATTCAACGGTGTAATTATATCCGCTCAAAAAACATAGCGTATCTTTGTAAGCGATTTGCCGAGAACTTCTGGGACTCCACGATATGGCCCAAAAATAGATAAAAGCGGTTTGTGATCTGTTTTTAAAATGAATGGAACCGATCTTCCATATAAATATTGATGAAAGCGGCGAACCCCAAATATTATAGCCGTAGCCTCTTTTTGTATTTGTGAATATTGTTTTTCCGCTGCGTTGAGAGTTCTCGAAGCGAACGATACCGGCCGCTCGATTCCGTCTGTGTCTACTTGTGAAAGAATCGCCCCCAACCCATATGGAGATGCATCTACAGTCAAAATAATTTTCGCATGGCAATTAAAATGGGTTAATACATTTTCGGACGCTAAATGTTTTTTTATAGTAATAAATGCCTTGTTATGCAAACTTGTCCAGTTCCACTTAACGCCTTTTTTTAACATATCGTAAAGTGGACTTAATATTGTAGATGCACGTGGAACAAAACCTCTATAATAATTGACCAACCCAAGAAATGATTGTAACTGATTAATATTTTTGGGAGTTGGTGCGTCTACAATGGCTTTCACTTTATCAGGACATTTCCTGACCCCTGTCTTATCAATTATGTATCCTAAATAACTAACTTCCCTTTGAAAGAATACACATTTCTCTTTCTGGAGTGTTAACCCAGCATTTTCCAGCCGCTGCAAGACTGCATTCAGCCTTTGCAGGTGTTCGACCCTATCCTTTCCTGTCACCAGGACATCGTCCAGTAGACATAGGACGCCGTCCATGCCAGACAGAACACATTCCATTGCGCGCTGAAAAATGGCAGGGGCGCTTGACAACCCGAACACCATGCGCGTATATTTGAACAGCCCGCGGTGTGTGTTGATGCATGTGAGCCTCTGCGATGCCTCATCAAGTTCAAATTGCGTATACGCCATGGAAAGGTCTAATTTAGAAAACTCCTGGCCTCCATACAGTTTAGTGAACAACTCTTTAACCGTAGGCAAGGGGATACTGTTCAACTATTAACTGCTTATTTACACCTACTGAGTAATCAACACATAGTCTAAGAGCACCATTCCGTTTTAAAACAGGGACTATTGGTGAAGCATATTCTGAATTTTCAATCGGCACTAAAACTCCTAACTTCAATAGACGCTCTATTTCCTCATCAATTTTGGCCCTCAAGGCAAATGCTATAGGCCTAGCCTTAAAAAAAACTGGTTTTGAATCTTCCTTAAGCCGTAGTTGAACTTTGTATCTATTAAATAATCCTAGTGAGTCACTAAACAATTTAGGATATTTTATTTGCAATTGTTTGGCAATGTTTTCCGTCGTATCGCAAAATTTTACAGGTAATAACTGTAAATTAAATAAGGACAGGAAATCTCTGCCAAGCAACGGCGGACCGTGACCCCGTACTATGTAAACCGTTAACATATGAGTACTTGTTAAATAAGAGACGGGGAGACTGACTGTACCTATGCATTTTATGCTGTCCCCTGTATATGTGATTAACTTTTTACCCGTAAGTGACAACGGCATGAAACTAAAATGGTTACTGTAAATTTCTTGTGGCATTACTGTTACTGCCGATCCACTATCTACTTCAAAAGTTAAACAAATATCTTTAATTGACACATTCACTTTCATAGGCTCCCCCCTTTGTGGTACAAATATTAAATAACTTACCATCGTCTCCGTCACTCTCGTATGTGTCACTTGTCACATAATTAACCTTTTTGCACATCCTACTTAAATGCCCCGAGGCTTTGCACTTACGACACTGATATTTTGCATAACGACATTCCGCGGTTTTATGATTTTTATATCCGCACACTAAACACCGTTCCTGCGAACCGCCGCCGCTGCTGCTACCGCCACTGCTAGCTCCGTTGTTCCCGCCACTGGGTCCGACAGCTCTGCTGGTGCCACCGGACCGCTCGATCTTCAGAACCTGTTGCTCCTGCGGGGGGCGTACGGCTGCAGACCCGAGACGTGCACAGCGAATACTTTCAGCTAATTGTACCGCTTTCGCCAATGTTAGATCCTTGAGGTTTTGAGCGAACAATTTGTCTCGCTCCGGCCCCGCCAACATTCCCATGACAAAACGGTCTCGAAGCGCCTCTTCTACATTAAGAAAATCGCAGTGAATGGTTAGCCCACGCAGCCTCGCCGACCATTGCGCGAACGATTCGCCTTCTGCTTGTGTCGCAGCATAAAAAGTATATCTCTCCCCAAACCCACATTTTTTGGGTGTAAAATGACTATCCAATAACTTCAATACATCTTCATATGGAATTTCATGTAGTTGCTTGGGTAATGCTAGATCCGCTGACAACTTGTAGGTATGATCGTCGAATGCGCTTAGCAAAATCGCCCTCCTTTTTTGTCCGGTAGGATCCGATGTAGCATCAATGCTATTTGCAATAAACCACTGGCTTATTCTCTGCTTATACGTCACCCAAGTTTGGGTTTCGTGATTGAACACTGATAAGATTCCAATTCCAACATTAGCAGACGCTGCCGCCATCTTTTGTTTAGCACGCGCGCGCGTCGATTCGTCGCCACTGTTATGTCGCGGGCTGGGGATACAACTGAAACGCTCGGAGGTCCAGAGATAACTGCTTTTTAATTGGCTCAAACATCTAGTGCGGACGCAGCCACACGCACACAGGCATATATATGCTAATATACACAACAATAGGCCTGGTAAGAATAAATGGAGTTTATAGTGTAATGGTTAACAAATGGAAGGACATAAAAAACATAGGTACCCGCGATACATAAGCATGAAGCCGATGCAGTTGCTCCGGCTGCGTAACCGGATACGCGGTGACGGCGTCAGCCAACTCCGGTGTCAACCCCGCAGCAGGATCCTCAGATAACTTCAGAGCGGAATACGTCTCCGCTTGGAGCATAGAGGTGCAACGCTGGTGAGCGGCGTGGAGCACACAGCGACCAATGTTCTCGTGGTGGTGGGGAGAGTAGGAGTTGCGAACGCACCAGTCTAACTCGCCGTGCACTGATCGGAGTACTGAGTTTGATAGCAGGATTCCACCCTCTGTTTACAATGACATTTTTTTTTAAATATATTTCTACTATCACACAGATTTAATTAGTCCCAAAGTTCGAGACTTGTGTTATGGGATACTAACTCAAAGATACTATATTTTATAACAAATAAATAATTTATAATTTATAAAAATTCAAGACCCAGGCCAATCTGAAAAAGATCATTTTCCATCTGACTCGACCGGGGATTGAACCCGGAACCTTTAGTGTGACAGTCCGATGTGAAGACCATTGGGCCATGGAGGTCGTCAAAATAATGTAATGCGTCAGGCTCAATAACGCCTTAGCTGCTAGGCTAATTATGATGAAATTTGATACATGGGTGGAGTATCAAACCTCATTATTACTATGATAGAATGGAGATGACATAACTTCCAAAAATATAGAAACTGGAAGTATATTTACCAAGTGTACAATAATGACTGTCATCTTCTGCAATGGTCCCCATGTAGATATCCTGGCTGACACTGAGTTTCGACACGAGATTAGTGAGGCGACGAGCGTTCACGAATGTCGCATCAGATACGAGGAAGAAGAAGTCATATTCTTCGAGGTAGTTGTCAGCGAGATACTTGAGTGCGTGGAAGGGTTTGAGCATTTCGCGGGTGTCAGTGAAGCCGACAACATTGGCCCGGGCGGGGGAGGGAGATAGAGCATTAGCGGCGATGAAGAAGCGGAGAGAGGGCTGCAGGCGCGCGGCCGTGCGGTTGAGAGCGGCACCTCTTGCTGCCAGTGCTTCTTCTGAGCTGAGTACGCCAGATAATAATGATCCTGCAAATAAGTTATAAGTATTTAGATGTCTATGTCTGAGTAAAGAGATGTGTCTAGTACGCTTTGGCTAATATTATAAGTGCAAAAAAGTATGGATGTTTGTTTGCTACATGGCTATAAAATTTGGTACAGATTATAAAGTGTTGTAATACATTGGATGCTTTTTGTCATGATGATGTTGTAAGATCTGCTGCACAAATCTTTTCCTTTTTGTTAAGATTGTTTGCGCTATACAAGATATATATCTTATCCTTTATGCTCAACAGTTTAATCTGAAGATAAGCAATAATAGAGTATTTTGGTAAATTTTATTATTTACTTTTTGGGGATGCCAGCGCAAGTACCAGACGGGTGATCAGTCCACTCATACGGGACCATTTCAGCTAATTTCCCATGACCCATACAGGGTTTTGAGTTACTTGGGAACTCACGTTGGTGGCGACCCAATGAATTATTATCCATACTTAATAATGTTCTAAATTTTCATATTTATTCTAATAAAATTGAATCGCATGTATCAATAATACACCATAAGACATAACAAGGCACTTACCTCTCATGCCAAGTTCAGTGCTATAGTAACGTGGACGTTGCACGGTGCGACCAGCAGCGGGTCCGGCCGCGCCCAATGGTCGTTCTTCCCGATGCGGTTCATACTCGTCGGCCACGGTGGACGCCCCACTCGCCGCCCCCACGCACTCCACTACATCATCCTCCAGAGGGACAGCAACCAACGCCACCCACAGCCCAAGTATCAAGCCCAATAGGAAATAGGAATTATGCTTCACTTGGGCTACTACGAATCTCGACAACATTTTTACTGATAACTTTTAGCTGTATGGTCAAGAACGCATGATATTAAAGATGGGGGATATTGAAAATCTATTCTCCAAAATATCTTTGGGAAATCAAACAATTTAATTTAAGGATTGGTTATCATGAAGAGAAGGAAGATTTGATCCACAAACTAAATTGATTTGATCAAGCAAGAGAAAGAGACACCCACCACCACGAACTCAACTCAATACAATCAGACACAATGACAACTCAGCTGATGTTTTAGACTTTGACATGTGTCACTACTCACTAAACGAAAATGTTGCGCATACGCTTATATGTAACAGCAGTAAGTTCTCTATTTAGTTTGTGATAGCAGCGCGCCGCGAGGCTAGCAATGATGTGCAGCTGAAAAATTCCGAAAATACTCGGTTTTTTTGGAAAAAAAATTCCAATAATATTTCCAATTTCTATCAATTATATTGTTTCGATTTCAGATATGAAATTATTTCAGAATATCAGCTAAGTAGTTTCGGTTATTATAGTTAAAGGTGACACGCAAGTAAACATAACAAACTATCAGATTTTTTTTTATTTCGGATCGGATAAGTTATTTAGATGGGTAGGTACCTAGGCGATACTTTCGGTTCCAGACCTTACTAGTATTAATTTAATTTAAATACTTACTAGACCTTTGGGGGCCGATTCTACAATTTTTTTTGTAGCTATAACATGTCCCACTGCTGGGCAAAAGCCTCCCCACTCTCTTTCCATGTGTCCTTACCTCTGGTCTTTTCTATCCACTTGCTGTCGAATGCCCTAAATTCATCCGACCATCTTGTCCTAAGCCTTCCTCGCTTTCTGTGCCCATCAGCTGGGACCCAGGTGGTAAGTATGTGAGCCCATCTTTCGGGATGCATACGGCCCACGTGCATTCTACTAATTACAAACGTAAATGTCGTGTCTCAAAAGCCATAGAAATCAAAGACGAGATCTCTGTACGACTTCTATGTTATATTACGATTTCTTTGGACACAACTGAGGCACGACATTTACGTTTGTAATTTAGTGAAAATGCCTTTGCATATCTACCGCTTCACTTCTCGATAGTCGAGCAGTGAAGCGGCATGTGGGATTTGGACCCACTAAAAACACCCTTGGTGGTGCCTCTATATCAATTCAATTAATTCAAGTTGTAGGTCAACAAAGATACTTTCTTTAGGGTATGATGCTGATGCCACTTTGCGTCTTAGCGTCGACGTCGAGGGAAACAAATTACGGAAACAATAGTATTTTAGTTATTTATTATAATACATATTACATCTACTCACAGGCAAAACACACTATTTAGTTAAAAGTTAGTAGTCATTTTGCTCGTTATTTTACTAATAGTTACTTGCGCACCAGTGCTATGAATTTGAACGAGACTTTGGTCAATTTGATACAAGTTTACGGTGCTGCCTTGGAGCGTGGCACTAGTTGTTGAAATATTCAGGCCGCCATCATTCACCGCGACTAAGTTGATATCATCATTTTGTACATAGGTTACACCTTCTAAGCAAATGTTCCCGTTTTGGAGTCCAACATTTATTTCGCTATTATCGACTACTAGAATTTCAGCTGGTTCGTCGTTGTCAGCAGTGACCACTAGTTCTCCAGTAGTTTCCAGTGTGTGGTCTCCTTCGTCTGTGTAATTGACTATTTCTAGGGTTGCTGCTGCGTCTTTTTTCTGCGTCTTTTTTTGGTGCGGTTTTTTGTTTCGTTTCTGTCCTTCTTTATCGTGTTGTTTTAAGTGTTGCCGCAATTGCGATTTTGTTGAGAACGATTGAGTGCAAATTGAGCATTCGAAGGGTTTTTCACCTGCAAACAGAAAATAAATATGTAATGATCAATGCATAGGTACTGTTTTTGATAATAAAATCTAAAATGCAAAAAAGTGCGCTACAGTTTGGCTGTATGAATTATTATCTTTGTTTTTTTATTAACAAAAGACTTGTTATTTTCCCTATTTGATTTAAAAATTGTATTAAGTCGGCCGCACATGTCGTTTATTTTCGTACAAAAATTTCCCGAATGCACGCTTTTCATACAAAATGTTCGAGTGTTTCTGTATGGAAAAAAATGACGTGTGCGGCTTCATACGGTTAAATAAAAATCCTAACTAATATTATAAATGCGAAAGTGAGTTTGTTTATTACCTACCTCTTCACGCTTTATCTACTGAACAGAAGTACGGAGAAGGACATAGGGTACCTTTCATCCCGGGAAAAAGCATTGTTCCCGTGCGAAATTCACGCGGGCGACGTCGTGGGCGAAAGCTAATAAAACAATGTCTGACCGGTGTGCATCCGGTTGTGGTTGCGCAGGCGCGCGGCGGTGAGGAACCGCTTCTGGCACACGCTGCACTCGAACGGCTTGAGGCCCGAGTGTAGCCGCATGTGGGCCTTCAGGTTCGTGCGCGAGTACCTGACAGACAGACAGTCATTTATTTTTATAGGAAGACCAACAGCTACAATTTAAATGTGTAAATAGAATAGTTAGGAAAGTAGGTCCTCACAGATAAAAGCAGAATATAACACGAAAGTCGAACGCCAAGATAACACGCAACGAGCATTACTTTCAATACTTTTACTATTTTAGTATGTAGTCAAATTTAAATTTATTAAAATCTTGTCGAATTGTTTGCACAGTTTGGCCTGCGGCCCGCCGGCGCCAGCTTCGGAGCGGCTGGGTAGGAGCGGGGCTGAAGACAAAGCGAGAAATTTCAGCTTCCTTCGCCCAGTAGTTTTGGCTGTAAGATTTTGTCAGTCAATTGGTGATAGGTGCAACATACCCTGCAGTAGGGGGACGACACTAGAGGCTAGAAAAAAAACACGACTGACAAGTTTTTACTCAAAAAGTACATGCAAACATATAAGTTATATACATTTTTGAAATCGCCTTTTAAAGCCCTTCAATTTGATACCCCATTCGATAAGATTGATCAAATTTTATTTTTTTTGTCTATTATTTATCGCATATATAATCAGCTATTTTGTTTTTATGATGATGTCATATAGCCTATGTCACTCGGAGGATTGCAAGGAATCTAAAATTACCTCTCACATCAAAATCTGTTAAGCCGTTCAAGACTTATGATGGAATAAAGTAACTTACATACATATATACATACAAGAACCCTGATAACATAACACTCCTTTTTTGGTCAGTCGTGTAAAAAGGAAAAGAAAGGAACATACTTCTTGCCAGTGTTGGCGCACAGTGCGCAGGCCAGCTTGTCCTGGTCGCTGTGCGTGCGCGCGTGGCTCTTGAGCGACGACAACAAGAACCACCGTATGAGTACGGACGCTCGCTTGCAAACACATCCTAAATATAAACAAGGAACATACTTCTTGCCAGTGTTGGCGCACAGTGCGCAGGCCAGCTTGTCCTGGTCGCTGTGCGTGCGCGCGTGGCTCTTGAGCGACGACAACAAGAACCACCGTATGAGTACGGACGCTCGCTTGCAAACACATCCTAAATATAAACAAGGAACATACTTCTTGCCAGTGTTGGCGCACAGTGCGCAGGCCAGCTTGTCCTGGTCGCTGTGCGTGCGCGCGTGGCTCTTGAGCGACGACAACAAGAACCACCGTATGAGTACGGACGCTCGCTTGCAAACACATCCTAAATATAAACAAGGAACATACTTCTTGCCAGTGTTGGCGCACAGTGCGCAGGCCAGCTTGTCCTGGTCGCTGTGCGTGCGCGCGTGGCTCTTGAGCGACGACAACAAGAACCACCGTATGAGTACGGACGCTCGCTTGCAAACACATCCTAAATATAAACAAGGAACATACTTCTTGCCAGTGTTGGCGCACAGTGCGCAGGCCAGCTTGTCCTGGTCGCTGTGCGTGCGCGCGTGGCTCTTGAGCGACGACAACAAGAACCACCGTATGAGTACGGACGCTCGCTTGCAAACACATCCTAAATATAAACAAGGAACATACTTCTTGCCAGTGTTGGCGCACAGTGCGCAGGCCAGCTTGTCCTGGTCGCTGTGCGTGCGCGCGTGGCTCTTGAGCGACGACAACAAGAACCACCGTATGAGTACGGACGCTCGCTTGCAAACACATCCTAAATATAAACAAGGAACATACTTCTTGCCAGTGTTGGCGCACAGTGCGCAGGCCAGCTTGTCCTGGTCGCTGTGCGTGCGCGCGTGGCTCTTGAGCGACGACAACAAGAACCACCGTATGAGTACGGACGCTCGCTTGCAAACACATCCTAAATATAAACAAGGAACATACTTCTTGCCAGTGTTGGCGCACAGTGCGCAGGCCAGCTTGTCCTGGTCGCTGTGCGTGCGCGCGTGGCTCTTGAGCGACGACAACAAGAACCACCGTATGAGTACGGACGCTCGCTTGCAAACACATCCTAAATATAAACAAGGAACATACTTCTTGCCAGTGTTGGCGCACAGTGCGCAGGCCAGCTTGTCCTGGTCGCTGTGCGTGCGCGCGTGGCTCTTGAGCGACGACAACAAGAACCACCGTATGAGTACGGACGCTCGCTTGCAAACACATCCTAAATATAAACAAGGAACATACTTCTTGCCAGTGTTGGCGCACAGTGCGCAGGCCAGCTTGTCCTGGTCGCTGTGCGTGCGCGCGTGGCTCTTGAGAGACGTCAACAAGAACCACCGTATGAGTACGGACGCTCGCTTGCAAACACATCCTAAATATAAACAAGGAACATACTTCTTGCCAGTGTTGGCGCACAGTGCGCAGGCCAGCTTGTCCTGGTCGCTGTGCGTGCGCGCGTGGCTCTTGAGCGACGACAACAAGAACCACCGTATGAGTACGGACGCTCGCTTGCAAACACATCCTAAATATAAACAAGGAACATACTTCTTGCCAGTGTTGGCGCACAGTGCGCAGGCCAGCTTGTCCTGGTCGCTGTGCGTGCGCGCGTGGCTCTTGAGCGACGACAACAAGAACCACCGTATGAGTACGGACGCTCGCTTGCAAACACATCCTAAATATAAACAAGGAACATACTTCTTGCCAGTGTTGGCGCACAGTGCGCAGGCCAGCTTGTCCTGGTCGCTGTGCGTGCGCGCGTGGCTCTTGAGCGACGACAACAAGAACCACCGTATGAGTACGGACGCTCGCTTGCAAACACATCCTAAATATAAACAAGGAACATACTTCTTGCCAGTGTTGGCGCACAGTGCGCAGGCCAGCTTGTCCTGGTCGCTGTGCGTGCGCGCGTGGCTCTTGAGCGACGACGACGACGCGAACCGCCGCGAGCAGCCACTGCATGAGTACGGACGCTCGCCTGCAATAGTACATTATGATATAAGTGCGGCAAGTTGAAAAGGCAAGAAGGGCAGCTACTCTGAAGTGGAAATGGGCAGGTCACATAGCCAAAGGGAGGACGGAATGGGGCCGAAAATTACTGGACTGGCGGCCGTGGATGGGGCGAAGAAAGCCGGGCAAACCAGCTGCCCGCTGGAGCGATGACATCGCCAATCGTCGTAAGGTTCCCTCTATTGTTATGTATGGGAC